>JAVFHW010078812.1:57973-92494 GCA_032159205.1 Eurystomus glaucurus suahelicus | reverse complement strand
TGAGGGTCCCAGGGGGGAAGCAGTTATTCCCTCCCCTTCCTGTCCACACCGGATACTGGAGGCAGGAAGTGGTCTCCAGCGCAGGAGGAAGAGAAGCTTGGAGCTGACCTTTTCATGTGATCAGAAGCCATCTTCTCACCATTCCCTCATCTTCCTGTGAATCTGAAGCCATCCAACCTCTGGTTTTGTATTACATCGTATTAACCGTGTTTTCCCCCATCGTTGTACATGTATCTACCTTCCCTTCTTGTTTTCTGTTCCCTGTTAACCAATGTATCTTATTACTTTTTGCTAACTTCCAATACATTGCAGAGTCTCTCTTTTCACTCCTGATCTCCCTTTTTGCCTAGCTGTCTGGGGGGAACTAAGGGATAGGGAGGGGGGAGCACACCTTCTGTTCCATGGAGACCCGCCCTGAACCTCTAAATGGACACAATTCCCCAAACTTCTGTATGGAGCAAGGTCCACTGCAGACCTTGCTCTGCCTTCTGTCTGGTTTTCCTGAATCAGATGTCACTGAAAGTCCTGGAAAACCCTTAATTAGTTCGTAGTGAGAGAGCTGAACCAGCCCAAAGGCAAAATTAACACATGACCAGTAATTAAAATGGTGCAGAGGAGTATATGTGTAGAAGCCACTATTCATTCCCATAGAAGAAAGCGCGGTGTGTCACAAGACTTTCTCAGATGTCTTGACTGCAGTTTTTGGAGGGGTGGTGGTGGTGGGACTTTTGTGGCTCTGTGGAGCTGCACTGTAACTTATGGCTGCATTTTCGCTAAACTCAATTTCTTTCTCTTTGGTCTTGACAGTGAAATAAAACAAACCTGAAAAACACAGATGCTGTCACCTAGTAAGTTGCTTTTATTTTTTATATCTGGGAGCACTCTTCTCAGCAGCTGTAAGAGGTGGGCTTCTCACCTGAGAGACACTTGAGTGCTGACAGTATTAAAAGATCATTTTTTTCTGGGCTTAAATTGGCAGTATACTTCATACCAGTGCTTCTCACAGATTTTTGAACCTATGTTGTAAATCAGGAGAGTCCAGATCTCCAGGCTGTTGTGCTTTCACATCTGCAGGCAGCTGTGCTCCCCCTGGCATTATCTTCTCTCTCTTGGTCACAGCTAAAAGCCCATGTTCCATACCTCCTGCCTTTATCCCCTCTACCATCCTGAGTTCCCCTACTTCATGTGCTGCCCAGGCCAGGCCGTGCTCAACCATTGCTTTCCCCCCTGCCACAGCATCCTCCCTAGGCCAGAAGCTTGCCTGGATCACCCACAGCTTGGGCTCTGGCTCTTTGAATTTGTGAAATATGTTGTTTGTCTTGAGAACGTAACCAACCTATTTTTTTCTTTTGAGTGTTTCAATATAAAAAGCATCAATCCACATCTTTTCATGTTCATTACAGTGATTTAAATATGCTCAGAATATGTGGTATTTTATTGTTATAGATGCTTTCCTGTATCTAAAGAAAATCTGAAAGTAAAGATTATTTTTCATCTAATTCTGTGTAAATTCACAAGGAAAAGCAAGAATGGATCCAAAGCCCTTTTCTTCTTTTTTCATGGTCAAGTGTGGTATTATATCTGGCTTTTGTGGAGTGTTGGATCTTGCTGGTGCTAACCCAGGGGCTGTGTGGAGCATATGGACTACTGCCAACAGTGTTACAGCAAAGTCCATACTCTGTAGAACATCAAAATAAGCTCCTTTGCCTCAGTCACAGTGTGCCTGAGAAAGTGTCAATGTGGGTTTAAGTATCTCTACTAAGCTTGCACTAAGTAGTTAGTGGCTGAACACTTACTTTCACCTAAACCTTTTCAGTGGGAAATTGTTTCTCTGATTAAAATCAAATTTTCATTGGCTGCCAGTACTTTCCTCCATTTTTCAACAGTTTCAATCAGCTCTGAAAGTCCTTTAATTCTTTTTGTTTTCACATTTTCCTTCTTGCTGGCTTTTTTGAAGAAGAAGGTATAGACATGGTCTACCACCTTTTCTCCTAGGATCTCAGATTCCAGTCTCATTCCCAGGAAAGCATATCAAGACAGTTCAAGTGACCCTTTCCATCACTGTAAATCTGCAGCTACTTCAACTCAGAGAGCAGAGGCATTTCTTTGGCAGCATGCCTTTGCTGCATCTTATCATATCCAAAACCCATTGGAAGAGAGAAAAGAATATCCACAGATCTATTTCTTACATGCTGCTTCGAGTAGCATCACCAAACTTGGCACATAGATATGATTACAATACAGGAAATTACTACCAGTTTTTAATGGAACTCTTAGAGTAGCTGACTAGTTCTGGAGTGTGGATGTAAAAATATTTAGCACATGACACTAGTAAAGTATCTGTGTTTTTTCTTCAACCTGACCCTCCTGTCCTTCTAGTGAGCTGCTTACTATGTGGTAGTCAAAAGAATTCAAAATGGATGTTTATTATGAAGTCATCTGTATTGTATTATCTTCTTTCTCTGGTAAGTTGACAGAATCACAGAGTGGTAAGGGTTGGAAGGGACACCTGATGATCCTCTAGTCCAACCCCCCTGCTGGAGCAGGATCCTACAGTAGATCACACAAGAACACATCCAAACAGGTTTTAAATATCTCCAGAGATGGAGATTCTGCAACCTCTCTGGGCAGCCTGTTCCAGTGCTTTGTTACCCTTACAGGGAAAAAGTGTTTCCTTATGTTTAGGTTGAAACTCCTGCTTACAAGTTTGTGGCCGTTGCCCCTTGTCTTGTCTCTGGACACCATGAAGAAGAGTCTGGCCCTATCCTCCTGACACCTGCCCTTTAGATATTTATAAGCATTGATAAGATCACCCCTCATCCTCCTCTTCTCCAAGCTAAACAGACCCAGCTCCCTCCGCCTTTCCTCATATGGTAGATGCTCCAATCCTTTAATCATCCTAGTGGCCCCATGCTGGACTCTTTCCAGTAGCTCCATGTCCCTCTTGCATGTTAGTGCTGCTGCCTTCAGTTTGTATTTGTCTGAAATTTCCTCTCCTTTGGGTAAGTAGATATTTAATAATATGTATGCGCTACCTGACTGAAGGATTGTACCACTAAATCCAATGTTTCCAGCTTCTTTTTTCAACTTCTCAGGAGAAAATGCTGCTTTATCAACTCCTTGTGCATAGTATGCCCTCTGATTTCCACTTCTGATGCCTCTTTTGTATCTTGTATGAAGCCATTTATGCCATTAGAAAGCATTTTGGTTGTCAAGTCCTGCCAATTTTTTGTGTTTTCTCCTTAATGTGTTTCTGAGAATAGAACTTGCTTCCCTGTCAGTTTATGAATTTTAAATAATTTTTTAAAAAAAGTATCTGTCTTGGGTGTATTATCACAGCCAATTACTGACACTGAGTTTGAGGTTTATGAATTTACATCATGTTATTTGAGAAAAAAAAAAAAGGGGGGGGGGGGAAGAAAAACCCCATACCTGATTAGTATGTAGTTTTCTTATTTTGTAAATTCTTGATTCTCCATAAATTGTCTCCGAGACATTTTGGATTTATAACAACCAGACCTTTGCTGTTGTTCTGGGGCATGACAAGACCGGAAATTGGATCGGTTTCAATAAAGTGCTGAAAGCCTTTCTCATGTGCAGTAACAACTGTTTTATACTCCAATGCCTGTACTTCCATGTTTTACTTTGCTAGTATGGGGAACGTGGAACTCAGTGTACAGAGCTCAGGTGTTCAAGTCCCTGCACTATTACATGAAGCTCTGTCGGTCACAGATGGTGCTAATATGAAAACTGCTGTTTTCTTGACCCAAACTCACACGTCCTTCCAGTGCTGCCCTTTGCCTCAGGACCGGTTCAACAAGTTGACGAAGATCCATTCCTTCTTCCTGCCAAGGGCAAAATGGCCTATTTGGGTCCTCCCTGGGTTTTTAGTACCTTTGCTTCAGTATATATGCTCCTTATGCATATGCAGTAAATGCGTATTTTAAAAAAATACGTACTTGTATTGCTCTTGGAATAAAACAGTATCTTTAGAGAGAGCAGTCAGTTTCAGTACGTCAATTTTCTGCAGTATACCTTTTATCAGACTGTACTGAAATAAGAAAGTGCTAATCAGCTGCACTATTTCTAAATTTTTTTTTAATTATGAAGCTGAGTTTTCTGGTTTCTTAATGTTTTGAAGGGCACATTATTTCTTTTTAATGATCCTTGAAAGGCTGGTTCTTGTTTTGGTTTCATAAGAAACCTGCTTAAACAAAATGTAAGTAACTTATATCTGCAATTGATATAAATATTTTATATTTTAGTGGTTTCTTATGGCAGCATTTACAGTATGGTCATTTCACTGTGTTTCACTGCATGAAGTGTCTTATTATTTACATGGAAATAAAACCAGTAAATCAGTATCTACATTTAGCTTTCTAAGACAATTATCATTTCCAATTGAATAATAGAAAATAAGTGTAATTATAGTAAATTATGTTAAATAATAAGGAATAAGCAGCACCACTAGACATAAATTAAATCGTGCCTTTTAGTGGGAACATGACCATAGAAGCAACCAGAACACTTTTCACCGACATATTTTCCTTAAAGATATCCTACTTCTAAACTTCATGAAAAATCCATTTAAGTAAAAGTGCTTGGGGAAGAGGAGGGAGTCACAAGAAACTGTCAGTTCATCCACTAGGGCCCTGATAAACCAGATGCTGATACATCAGTTCCCTTGTTCTAAGAGAGGTGTATCTTTGTGTTCCCCTAAGAGGAAGAGGTTTGTTTTTCAAAAGGCACCTCTGTTATTGTTTGCCTTACAATTATGCTGTCTTATGAGTTTGCCATAGCTGCCCCTGCAATGAAAGCAATGGTCAACAGTGAAAACCTCTGATGAACCCTCCATACAGTGCAAAAATTATTTACCAGAAGAAGCAGTGCTTAACTGCAACTTTGAGATATATTAAAAATACTATACAGGACAGCATAGTAAAATCAAAGTGTTACTGTTCTGTAATTGATACACACACACCCACCCTTGAGGATTACCTCTCTGAAGATTTCTATACTTGGTGCTGAGCAAGAAATGCCAGAGATTTCTCAGGACTTTTGTCAGTAAACATTTAAAAAACTGTAAGCATGTGAGTTGCTGCAACAGAAGAACAGAGCAGTTTGTGTTGGAAGAAACCTCTAGAAGTCACTTTGTCCAACCCACAGCTCAACTGCAATAATTACATAAGAGTTTCATTTATAATTATATGAATGTATGAGTAATGTAATAGAAAACTAGTAACAGCATCACACGGTTGCTGGAAGCCTGCACTGCGGAATGATGTATTTGTGTCATTTTCGGCAAGCATAAAAAGCACTCATTTCAACAGATGACACCATATTTGTGGCATATTCCAAATTCAGTAGAAACTGATTAATTACTATTGATAACAAGTTTACTTCAGTAAAAGAGTGCTTCTGTTGACCAAAACAGTCTTTGAATGAGTGCTATGAAGCTGAGTAATTTTCTT
Organism: Eurystomus glaucurus suahelicus; assembly: GCA_032159205.1. Lineage (NCBI taxonomy): Eukaryota > Metazoa > Chordata > Aves > Coraciiformes > Coraciidae > Eurystomus > Eurystomus glaucurus. The sequence continues at coordinate 87,023 of JAVFHW010078812.1, read as the reverse complement.
ATATTTCACAGATGATTCTCCAAGTACAATCTCTTAATTCTCCCCTTTATACATGTTTTTAATTTTGTCCGGTTAAAATGCATGCTATTCAACCCTACCTGTTAAAGAATTATTTTTAATTTCTCCTAAGAATAGTGATATTCAAGTGACAAAAAAACCTGCGTGTGCCTTTTTCTTGTTTGCTTAGAGTCTTTCTGAGTTTGCTGAAGGAATTCCTCCGCAAAATGTCAATCTGAGTAGCTCATTTGAGACTTCTTGCATAACTATTCTTTGACTTTCCCCGTTTCCTCCCTGCCTTTCAAGGGAGGATTAGTTTCGCAAAGACCACTTCTGTAGGTTGTGCTTTTAACAACAGCATATGTTCCAGAGTAGATGGTTTTCCACCTGTCAGTGATGGAAAAAGATTGGATATCAGAGCATCCAGGCAGCTGCTTAAACTTTTTATAGTTTAAGGGTGGGTTATTACAGTAGCTTTGGAGAGTAGAATTAAGACTACTTAAGGAGCTCCGTGGAAAACAGGTGCTTCAAAAGCAAATGTTTTAAGTTACTATGTTGGATTTAATTGCATTTTTGACTGTATTCAGTCAGCTGAAATGAAACCATCTGATTTACAATTTAAAACTTTGCTATTCTTTTAATATTTGGTGTAACTGAAGACCATTCATCTAAGTTTTCCTCCATGTACTACTTTTTGCTAGCCAGGGTGTCGTGATTCTGAAGGAGTTAAAATTCATTTTGCCTATTGAGGAAGATTTTTCTTCGATCAATAATAATAGTATTCATTAATTTCTGTCAAATGATAAAGTTCAGCATACAGGACACTATATGTGTTAAACTACAGTAAATGACCTGTAGAGACAGCAGATAAGAAACATCTACTGCCACATTTAAATTCAGCTGGCTATATCTTCATGAGGTGTTTTGAAATGGCTTGCAAATTAGGCTCACCCACCTCTGAGTACATCAGTGTTTTGTTTAAAAACTTAAGTTGTCAGTCTTGAGTAAGATAATAAAATAGTATCCTGAAATGCAGGCTGAACAAGTTAAAATGATAGACTGGCACATGTTGGCCTTAGAAAAAAAAAAGAAACGGGAAATACTTTTCCTCTCAGAGCAAGTAAAAAGTATGAGAGGTAGGAAGGAAAATTCAGAAAAACTGAAACAGGAAAAAAAGATCTGTACATTGCTAAGAAGATAACAAGGTGCACATGACCCTTGCAATTATGGCTTTCAAAACATTTGTTAACAGCAAGCAGGAACACAATTAAGATGACAAGGACAAGTATCCTAAAAATAGTTTTCCCAAGGAATATTTACTCAGCCTGAGAAGAAAAGAGCCTAAAAGGTATTTCACTGTTTCCTGTAAGAGACAGGGGTTAAGGTTTGTTTTGTTTGTTGTCGGTTTTTGTTGTTGTTGTTTGTTTGTACTTAACAAGCTGGCTTTGAAAAGCAAGTTTTGAAAATGAGGAAAAGGACTGCATAATTTCCTGACTAGATCTGATAGAGTTATGCACAAGAGTTATGCCTTCATAATTCCCAAGGGAAATTGCAACAATGATGCACAAGAAATGTAAATTCTTAGTAGTGCCTATGGTCTTCATTAACCAATAAGAGAAGAGTACCTATGAAGCTGTAGAGAATGGTGATAAATATAGAAATAAATGACATTTTTTAGGATATATTATAAACTTATTTGAATGGAGTACGAAAGCTGCGTATGTTATGGCAGTACCAACGTCCTTGTGTAGCATGATTAAAAGGCAGAATTTTAAAGAGGATCTTTCCTCAACTCAGTTTCCTAAGAGCACAATGTGCTCTGATACAGAAACAGGTACCAACTGCTTAATGCATCATAACACTGACAACAGACGGCCAGTGAACAACTAATACTTATTAGCTTTTATCTTCCCTTTGCATTGTATTTATTTCATGTTTCCCTTTCAGTTAGTTTTTAAAGTCAGGGTGTTTTTTCACCCCGCCTACCATTCCTTTTTTACGAGCCAGCTCTTATCATTCCTTGAGGAGTAAGTGTAAGTTGTTTAATGTCACCATCATCAGAGATCTGAATCATCAGAACTGGTTAGGTAAAATGTTTGCCTGTGAAACAAGGGCTAAACACAAGCTAGGTAAATCCAATCTCAGTTTTAGGGTTACAGTTGGTGTTGCGGGAAATTCTGTGGGCAACCATAGTGATCCTCCAGCCAGTGCCATTAGAGCACTGACAGCAAGAGGCACGCTAGTGTTTCTGTACATTATGTATGACATTATTGTAGATATAGAATGTATTGCACTGCATGTAAACACTTAACATGGACAATCTTCTTAACAGTGATGAGACTATGAGTGTAATGATTTAGGTTCCTTAAATTGCATGACATTTTAAGGGAAAAAAAACAAAACAAAACAACAAACCCCTGAATGCCTCAGTATAAACAGTGCATCAATCTGTTGATCATGCATTTTTCTTAAATGTAATTGATAGCATTAATAGAATTTGACACTACGTGGATGCATGTCCTCTCTGAAAGTTAACACTGGTTAACTGATTTCTGAGAGTCTACTGCAGTATAGCTGAAAAAAATGTATGCTTCTGTGACACAGTAAAAATCCAATCACGGTATAGAAGGATGTGTGTTTAAATATCCATAACTAATGAGAAATTGAGAAGAGCTCAAATAGTTCTCTCCCTTTGACCATTTGTACAACTAGGTGAAGGGCAGGTTACTCTATATTACAACCTCTTCATCCCGTTAGAATCCCTTCATAACAGATGCCAAAATACCTCTTGTTCATTACATAAAAAAAGCTCAGATACGATCCTTCATCCATCACTTGTTAGCCTTGAAGTGGTTTGTATTATGCTGAGAGCTGTTGTCCTAACTTATTTACTTTATAAAACAAACTACCTAACCTGGGTTTACTTTGTCCCTGTCTTATTTTTTCTATGCCTTTGTGTGTTAATCATTAAATGGCTCAGGTACATCTGAAGGTACCTATGGAGTGCAGTCCTTCACTGACACTTAAAATGGCTAAAAATAATCTATTTCCAGAACACTTTTATATTTGTTGGTTTAGGGAAGATATTCATTGCTTAATAGTAGAAGACACTGCCTTGAAGGAAGAAAAGTATTCATGCTTTGTGCAAGAAAAGCTCGAACAAATGAAAATAGGAAAAAAATACAACTGTTTTCCTCTCAGTCACTTCTACTGTGAAGTGATTTATTTTTTCTATATGCAGAAGTTTACCTATTTCCTTCTGTGTCTTATTTTCTCTAGGGAGTGACTGGTATGTTGAGTCAGAGATAAAGAGTGTAAATGTAAATACCCTGTGGTGTTCCAGGAAAAAAAAGGTCACCAGAAAACCTGAAACAGGCCCCAGGTTTCATTGTTAGACAATCTCTGTGTTTGAATTATTTAAATCAGAGGGATTTGCAGGCTCTTGCTAGCCTCTGTGATGGACAGAAAAGGAAGCACCTGGGTTCTGTGCACATTGCCCAGGTGAGCTAGCCAGGTAAGGCAGAGGATTAACCTCAGTCACTGTGCTCCACAGAGACTGCTGAGGAAAGAGGTGATGTTCAGCTTAGGTAGTTCAAGAACGTTTAGCACTGAGCTTCTGTAGCTAGGGAGGGACTTCTCTCCTTCATAAGTTTGTAGGCACAGACTTTGGAAGATAAGTGTTAGCTTAGGCACACATTTTGCATGAAAATGCAGCTAGGATGAAGCCCTCTCATTTCTCATTGCTTGTCTATCCGCTCTGAAGTGCGGATGTGTTGAGGGTGTTCTGATAACCCAGGAGAATGCCCTAGCCACTGGGCTATCAAGTTTTAAAACGTTATCTTTCTGTCTCCTCTTGCAGCTGTTCCACTTAGTATGAATTAACTATTGACTGGAGTAGGGACTTGACTCTAACTCCCTTACATTCCACAAATATTCCCTAACTGGCAGATTATCAAATCAATTTATTGCATGTCTCTATAGCCCAATGAATAAATCTACAGAGTGTTTCGATATCACTGGTATTACATAATATTCCACACGCTTACCATCTACAAAGACCTTTCTGTGTTATTTGAATAGTGTTGTCTGATATTCACACCCACTGCGTGCTGCCCTTCTTGACGGCTAAGCTCAGGAGCAGTGTAAGGGTCAGGGGCTGCACAGGAGAGCAAGGGGTGCCTTGCCAACACAGCACTCTTCAGAGCCACTGTCTCCTCCTGACCTGTACTACCTTCAGTAACAAGCAGTGAACTGGCCTGGCTGTGCGTTTGCAAATTTCTGTTCGTCCCTCCTCTAATTCCTATGAAAGGGCAGGCATGCTGGGCACTGAGGAAAAAAAAACCGCAAGTGACAGTTTTTTGGGTGCTTCCACTTTCAAAATCTGCATTTTTAAATGGCTGTTAATATTACTTTGTGTGTGTAATACACAGAACCTTCTGGGTTGGCTCCTTACCTCCTCTCTGTGCTCTTCCTTTGAGCAGAACAAGACAACTGTACTTACTTTATACATGGAAGAAAGACAATATAGCCCACTGTAATTTCATTATTAATTTTCTCATATCATTAATATACATTGCTTTGATGTGTCTGCTGCGTAATGATGGTCTCCTCTTCGTCAGAGCTGTGAATTCCCTGTCCTCAGGAAAAAGCAGTAACTGATAGAGCAGACAGGACAGGTGGATGAGCTAGTTGTGAAATCCATCAGCCTATGAAATATTACCGAGTCAGGAGACTCTTCAAAGATACCAGTATACCAGACAGCAGATGAAGGCAAAAAGTGGATCCTAGTCCTGAATGTGTTGATTGTACTCCAGATCTTTATAAAAGAGCCTTGTACTTTGGCAGGATATCAGTGCAAAGCATGTGGAGTGCTGTAAAATATCTACAGGCAGAGAGCAGAAATTGCTTTTTCTTTGTTCAGGGACTGAAGTAAGCATTGTTCATTGTTTTTAAGTCCTTCCTCTTCCCCATAAAGCAAAGGAAACCATACTTACCTGGAAGGCCAAGTTATGCACTCCTGAGTGATCACGGGTAGTCTCCTTCAGCTCCATGTGCCTAGAATGGGCAGGGGAGGTTTGGGTGAGTGTTGAAAGCTACTTGCAGCACAGGGCAACAGCAGCCAGCACCTGGTTAATCCATCCACAGGGGCGGTGAGTATCACTTGAATTCTCTTTAGCTGGAGGCACTCTCAGGTTGCTCTTGTTCACTCATAGCTCCACCTTCTAGCTCCCCTGGCACAGCCCCTTTTGGCCAGCGTGGGAAACTGCATTCAATGTTTCTTGAGACTAGAAGGGAGGATTCCTGCAGGCCCCAAGAAGCCAAGGTATCTCTGAGTGATCACAAACGCAAATATGTGTGCTTCTATGTCTTCTGTCTTTCCTCACCTGCTTGGGGGAAAATCGTCCCCACCCAGATCTTTGAGAGGTCAACAGAGTTTTTGTCCTTTTTACACCTATTCTCAAGTCAATGTTTCTGCCACGCCACTGTGGCTCTATTTTATTAGTGGTAGGACTTCATCTAGCAATAGAAAACAAGGGGAAATGAGCAACTCCCAAACCTCCAACAAATATATACAGGTAATACATTTTCTGTTGGCATGCCAAATCTTGTGGCACAAGGTCATTTGATTATCAGTCCTCAGATTACTCATCTTTAACTAAAGAGTTTTCTAGGAATTTTCAGGCTTGCTATTTGCAGTATGTCGAAGTTATATCTTAGAACTACCAGCTTGGTCTCCTTATGTTTTTGGTTGCCTACAGACTTTGGATTTACTGCTTGTTCTGTGTGTGAGTTAAGTGAAAATAGTAGCACTATTACAGACACTAATGTCAGACAGGATTTGAATGAATATAATTTTTGTCTTTAAGGACAACAGAAATGAGGAATTGTTCTGTTCCTTTGAAATATAACAATATATAAATACTTATATTAAAATAATATAAGTATTTATGTACTCATTAGGTGCCCAAATTAGTAACTTTCTACACAGGATTGAAAATGTCATGAGTTTTGCCTCATCTTGTGAAAGAGCAGAAAATGATGTCCTGTTTTAGGAATAAAGATGTAATTGACTAGCATGACTGAATATATTCTTGGAAATAAAGAACAGTTACATGGAAAATAAGATGATGTATCTTTCTGAGGAATCTTCCAACTGTGTTTTAATTACATTATAAATAATACAATATATGCTCCCCTAATCTCCCAATTGTTGCTTAAAATGTAGGACTAGGTGTTTTATTCTTTTTTGTCAGTAAGAGGTGCATTACTTTCAATGATATATTCTGTTTTTCAGTGTTCAGAAACATTTTTGATGCCACAGGTTTTGAAACCAGTATGTTTGTTACTATTTGTATTTGCCCTGTGAGTAGAGCAATTTCTCTCTGCACGGAACTTGACAGCAAAAGTATCTGCAAATATCTTTAACAAGTTTGATATAATTGGCTGCTAATTACTGCATACCTCAGCTGTTTCTCCCTTCCTTTCTTCCCTCTCTCCTCCTGGCAGTTTTGGACATGCTTTTACTATCAAAGAGAAGAGGGCAAAGAAAACAAAGCAGTGAAAAGCCTTCTAATCCAACCCCTGCAACCCTAAAATCTGCGGTCTGCACTTGCATGGTTGGAAGAAAGTTCTACCCTGTAACTATGCCAAGACATAAGTACTTTCAGCTATTGTTCCTCTTCTTCTGGCAACTCATTAGATAAATTTTAAAACTAGTTTTCTCGTTGAAAAATGTCAGAATAACGACTTGATCATTTCAGTGCAAAGTTTTCCTCCTGAATTATGTTTTATGTTAGTAAACTCACAGAATACTGAAAAAAAACCCAACACAATCAAGACAAATCCTGAACCCACTATGGAAAAACATGAAATATGCCATTTCCCTGTGGACAAAGGACCATGTACTTAACAAAAGGTGGGAACTCACTGATATTTCTTCTCAGGATCAGCCAGCAGTCTACTTAATGTTTGATTTACAGCAAACCCCTTCCCATTTCTGATTAGTTTAAATACTTACATGAAGACTTGGACTTTCAAGAGATGTTATGTGTCTGAAGAATGTCACATCCTGCCACTTCAACTGACAACAAGTCTGGACATCTGTTTCTCACTTACATGATTCCTCCAGCTACAAGAAGGCATTAAAGACTCGTACTCTTAATTTTTAAGGTGTTTTTTCAATATTATACTAACAGTGCTATGCTCAGGCAAATATGTCTAGCCAAAATCTTACTAAGAGAGAAAAATTTACAATAACTGAAGGGTTGCTTCTTAAGAATAGCACTAAGACTGTATGTTCCATTCCAGTATTTCTACATGAAATCTAGACTCTATTAGTTAGAGGAACACCACTCAAAAAGCTTAATTCTTTCACTGACTTTCACATATGAATGAGATTTATATTTTTCCTAGTGTGAACAATACATTGAGGAAGTTCATTCTCATTTGAAGACATAAATATAATTTTCCTAGGTGCTTTTTACTTCCTTTTTTAATGGTAGAAGTTTGTGCATTTATTGAAAGATACTGCTGTTTTGGTTAGCAGACTTGAGAAACTAGGAAAAGAAAGTATTTTATTGTATTAAAAAAGTAGTCTGGAAAAAGACCTCAATACAATATGAATATGCAAAACTACTTTTTTAATATGAACTAATGAAAATTTTGTTTCAATGCACTGTATATCTTTACAACATTGCAGGCAGCTGGCACAACGAACCACTGTTATTTTAGCACATACAACTGAAACCCAGAAAATGAATAAACTTGAAAAATGAACTCTTTTTTTTTTAAGGTTTTGTTAAGAGTTGTTATGTTGTTAGCATAACAGTTATGTTCTTCTTGAATCCTTTCCTCAAAATAAGAGTAATGTTTTTCAGTCATTCCCCAGAAATTTATCAAGGAATCAGAAAGCTTGAACATCGCTCCCTCAAAGTGTTTTCCTTGGATTCTAATGCAGGTAAAGGAAACCAGAGGACTTGCAAGCAGGAGATACTTTCAGCTGAGCTTTATGCTTTATGATAAAGAAAAATGTTCCTACATGTGGCATAAAGTAGTACAGGTTGGTATAAATGGGTATCTTACAGGCAGTGGTAGCTTTCTTCTGACACCAGATACCAGTAGTTGCCATGGAATATACACAAAGGTCTGAGTATAAAATAATGGAGTACTATGGTAAATAATAAAGCTTTTGATTAGCAAAAGCAAACCTTCCTACATCGAAGTAACTTTGCCATGGAATCCTAGTCACAGGGAATAGCATTCGGAGCGTTTACGTGCTTCAAGTAATAACACAGCAATGTTGTGTCTGCTCTGAAGCTGTCATGCAGCCTGGCTAGGCCAAAAAGGGGGTTTTGGGTACTATAAAAATACTAATCAACAGCACTGCTTACTGTATGCAGAGCAGGCAAATACATAGCTGCAGGAGTTCAGGTCAATCACGCCATGATCAATGTGATCAAGTGAAAGCCGTTTATTTAGTAAAACATCGCTCTTTTATAATCTCTTTGGCATAGCATGCAGGACAAGCTATTCCGCTATTGGTTACATTGTGCACATCATTTATCTAGCAACAATTTCTAATTGGTAGCACATATTCTTCAAGCTCTTGTTATTGTAGGATAGCTCAGTCCATTCTCCCTACACCTGCTGATTGGCTGGTGCTCTCGTTGTTCCTCCACTGACTTCTTGCCAGGTTGCTGTTCTGCGGAATTTGCTCGTTAGGCCTCTTATCTCCTTCACTGCCTGGGACTCTTCAGCCTCAGGGCTTCCCAGGCTCTTTCAGGGAAACATCATTATCTGCTCAAAGCTAAGGTCCATCCCTGAGTCCTCAGACCAGCTGTGGACTCCCACACATAGCAATATAATTCTTAATAATCTGCTAGATACATAGAGAAGACGAGCAGAGGTATGAAGAAAAAAGTGAGGCATTTAAAAAGAGTAAGATCATTCTGTTTTTTTCATTGCTGAACTGCGGGAAGCAACTTCTTAGGACTTGTACAGTTGTTCAAAAATTCAGCTTTTTTACATACTTATTTGATCATATTCTGTATTTATAGTTGTGCTAATTTTACTTGACTATGGTTTCTAGACCATTTTGGTAAAAATTTCAAAATCTTTGATTTAATGAAATCTCAAACAATCTCTCTTACATGCCCTTGGTAAACTGGGACTTCAAATAAAAAAAAGGGCTAGGCCGTGAGGTGGGCAGAGCAGCCTCAATCCTGTCCTAATGACAAAATACAAGTAGATTTGCCAGTGATGCTGTTATTCTGGCAATCAGTGAGCACATTTTTCTACACGAATTTTTGCCAAAGCTGATGAGATCTCCATGATGAAAGCCAGGAAAAGAAGAGTTGTAGGAAAAGTCAGAGTGAAACTATGGATAGACAAGTATTTTTATGATTATTCCACATTACTGCTTAGATTCTGGGCTCCTCAAGGAAAAGGTGAGTGAAAGAAGAGTATAGTTATCATTCACAAATGGCTGGCAAGTAGAAGATCAGATGCTTTACTTTTTGCTATATATCCTAACATGTATTTAGCCAGTCCTGCTTGTCCCTCTACTGACTTATCTGAGGGAAAAAAAGTCCTTTCCATATTTGAAAAAACTTGGATCAAAAAGACACTATTTGTTAATATCTGTAATCTCCAGGCTGCAGTCTTTTCACTATGGCCTATTCAGGTTTTAGAAACATTTTCATTAGGTTACCAATGTAAAAAATAAACTCTAAAACTCCACTGTGTCATGAGAAGAAAGGATGGTGGGAAGAAATTACCATCTTCTGGGAAAGAAACACAATCTTATGTGTGTAAAAATAATCACTCAACACACACTCTTCTTCGAATATCTGGTTTTGAGACTCATTTTTACTACAGGCAAAACATTTTCTTTTCAAAATTCTGAGCTACTGGTCCTGCATACTTAGAGGAAAAGCTGAAAGTAAAAAGTTCCTACCAAGATAAAACCATTTTTAAAAAAACCAGAATGGTGTCAAGATGAAATGTGGACACAAACCCCTGAATCTCAATTTTTATAAGTCTTTTACATCTGTATGAAGTGACGCTAAATGCTGTTAAAAGAAACATCAAGTGGTTCTGCAGCCATTTTTGCACAAACATATATTTTGCATACCTCATAAAGCTTTGATATTAGTCAAACTATTGTGTTACTTCTGAAGCCTTCTGCTAAGAAAAAAAATAAATTATTAAACTTTTTGGAAAATCAATTGGAAGTGAGGAGGGGTGGGGTGTAGGGGTGTGGGGGTGTGTGTAGAATAAAGGCTGTTCAGTTGAGGGTGCCTGAGGCGTGACATCTACCCTGTCTGGAATTCTTTCATAATGTGTGTTGGAAGAATTTATTTGCTACATAGATAAATGATGGGGGAAAGCCATCAACATTTTCAGAATATTTTTAAACTTTTTGCCAGGTAAGAACCTTTATAAGGTTCTTATAAGACTTTATAAGAATACACTACTACAATTAAAAGGTGGCTGAGTGGCCAGATGCTGTCACCTTCTCTCTCAGGTTCTACTGTGAGTTCAGTATTTTTTGGGCTGCAGTAGTCACAGCCTCTTGCCAGTAAATCTCCAGCACTTACTCTGTCTCCCAGCTCTTGCTCTGAGATACTTTTGAAATCTGTGTGACTGTTTGAACAGACTAAGTGCTGAGAAAATTATGCTTCCTCTGTTTTCTGTGGAAGTAGAAATGAATTTTTTTTTGTACTTCCCAGCTGTCCTAAAGTTGCCCCTTGACTGGAGGGAAATGGTAATTTAAAAGAACTTCATGTTTAACAAATGCAATGAATTAAGGAGGAAAGACCTCTTAGAGGAAAGTCAAGGGCCTTTGAGGGCTGTTATTTTTTACCTTGTGACAAATACCTGTGTAGGGCGAAACAGCAGGAATCCTATAGCTGTTGATTCTTACACATTAGCAGCAACTTCAGGAGAGTTCAGAGAGTCCACCCCGAAAGCAGCAGGCTTTTCAAGAAACAGAGAAAAAGGCCTTTATGTGATAATCATGTGACACAGGCTAAGTGTGATGCCTCTGTAGCACATTCATGTAGAGACAGAATGAAAACAAACACAATCTAAATCAAAGAAGAAAGGTATACACTTAAAGGGAATCGGAAGAATTATTTCAAAGAATATTAACAGGGACATTACTTAATTAGGGTAGAATTTTCACCTAGGTTCACTGCCTGTTTCAGAAAGGGTTCTGCCATCTGCAGGTGGGACCTTCTGCATGAACATATTCTCAAAGACAGAGAAGTGCAATTAGATTTACAAGGCTGTGTTTTATTGTCTTATAAATATGAAATTGTATTATTACTCTAAAATTTCTTCATCAATAGAGGCTATTTTGATATAATTCTCAATCTAACTGAGGAAAAATCTATATCTATTGGCTATCTGTCACTTGAACTGTTTCTTCTAACTTTTTATGTATAGAAATATAACTGGCATCAACCTATAAATGTTGTTGCATGCAAAGATGAGCTGAACTGTCAGCATACCATGTTTCCTTTGGATAGTGGGTTTGTGATTTTTGTTAGGCGGGTTTGGTTTTGTTTATTTAATTGTAGGTTTGTTTTCGGGTTTTGGTTTGTTTTAATTCTGCCTGATAAATTATACCTTTTGTAGGCTGAAAATCTTTACAACACCATTTCTCGTCATTCCTTAGACACATGAATAGAGCTTATAGATGGCGTAAAGACAAGTGATTTTGGTGGGGCAGTTATGTCAACACGCTTCGCACAGGATGCAGTCTAGCTTTAGGTGTGTGTGCAGATTTTAACTGTGTAATAATTTTGCTTTCTGTTCAGTGGGGTGAAATGCTACAGAGAGTCAACAAGACAGCTAGTCACTGCTGTTGTGGAAATTAGACCTTTGAGGTAAGCAGTGCATGCATCTTGCACTTCCTGTGAAGTCAGGTATGCCAAAACCCATGGAAATTAATTTTGTGCTACAAGGAGGAAATTCGAGTTCGCCCTGTGGCTGTGATGTGGCTGGCGTGTGCAGGGGCTGCTGTGCCTCTGTGCATACCCGGAGTGCTTAGTCGTGGGAACTCCCCAGCTTGTCTCTGTACAGATGAGAGAGTGGACTCATTTGTGACAAATTACTTGTCTGAATTCCTAGCTTGCTTTGTCTCAAAGCAACTGCCTAATTGGTACTGTATTCCTCGATGTGCTGGCTTCCCAGCGGCACCAGGGTTTACCCTGCCAGCCCCTGCGGGGCTAAGACCGGTGAATAGGCACTGTGAGCACGTTGAGATGTGATAATTAACACACCGTGGAGAAATTTACTGATCGTGAGTGTTCCACTGGGCAGCTCCTACTCCAGAGGAAGGAGCTGATCAAAATGTGCATAGATAAGAGAATTCGAGTAACAGGGAGAGAAACTGTTCCTGCATAGGCAGGAATGGTAAAGTGGGATAGTCTTTTGCACACAGTTAAGATAGTTAGAATATGTTTTGCAGGTACTTCTAAACAGCCCGTAGCGATGGATCATGCACTTGCTGAAGTCGTTGTCCTGCTAAGAGGATTGAGCAGGACACTTATATGCCTCGTTGGATCCCTAGGGCTGTCAGAATTCACCTTTATCTGATCCAGCAAAGAGACATTGTGACACTTACAGTGGGAACTCCTGCACCTTCTGCACTGTTTGAGCTATTCAGTTCCCAGCAGAAGCATCACCCTATCGATGTAAAAGTTCACGATAAATTATTTGTGTAGCCAGCACTCCACCTGTGCATGTCTGTACAGCTCAGGGAGTCTCTGGTCTGAAACAAAATGAAAAAAAAAATCTTCTGTTATAGAATATTATCAATTATTTCTACTTATTTAAAAATATGGTCAGATTCTGACAAGTTTTGAATATTTCTGTGTTTATTGTTTGTTCCTGTTACAACCCAAATAAAGGCCATTTACCTACCTCCTGAAGTGCTTTTTACATATGTAAATAAAGAGCATCCTGCTCTGAATTGCCAGTGCAATATAAATTACAGTACAAAGCTTTATGCTCTAGGTGAACAAATAAATGTTGTTCTTATGATAAAGGATTTCAAAAGGACCAAAAAGAGGGCAGTCATGGATCAGAAATCTGACAAACCTGACCAAAAGTCCTGGAAGTATTTAAACATCTGTCTGCAAGAAAAAGCTACACACATAACACACTTTATGCTTCTGTGATTTAAACAATGTTTCTGGAGTTTGGAATTGCAGGAGGGTGTTGATATGTGGGAACTTAAACCAGCTGGTAGGAATCCTCACCTACTGTGGGATGAAGGGGACATCACAAAAAGCTCTGTGTGTACACTCCTTACATTTAATGGTAAATCACTCATTGGCGTTATTGGGATCCAAGGCAATTTAGAAACGAAGTGAATACACAGTGCTCAGTGAGGTTCCCTGTGGAGACACTCATTATGAAGGCAACAAATCTTCACTGCTGTAAAAATCACAACCATCAGTGCTTATGCTACTTGGAGAGCTCTGCTGACTGTAGCCCCTGGGCTGACACCATCACAGTGAGGTTACACACTTTTACATAGAACTATAAATTTACCTGCAGTCCAAGTTACCTGGGTTTGAAAACCAACAACACTGATGAGAGATTTAACCTTGACGGTCTCTGTAAGATTGTCTTAACTGCCAATAAAAGGTCCCATCTTTCTTTTTTTTTTTCATCCACTTATTGGTGGACCTATTTTTGCTTACTGTCAATTAGGCAGGCTTACATTTTCAAAATAATGGAGCTAAGGATTGTGTCCTAATTTACTGCTCTGACCAGGACTCCCAGCTTACAACCTCAGAGCCTCCTTACTAACACAAGAAGCGTGGTAAGACGAAGAGAATTGAGGTGCATGCTGTCCTAAGTACCTTTTATCTAGTATATGATAGAATGTAAGAGAGATAGAATGTTCCTCTAGGTTCCTTATCACTTTGTAAACATGGCTAAGATAGGACACAACTTGCAAGAGCATCCTTAAGATGGGGGGAGCTATGAGCCTGCGCAGAACACTGAGTTGTCAAGGCTGTTGAGATGGGGTAAGTTACGGGCTTACACAGGATACAGGATAACAAGGCAACTGAATTCTGTCATGAACATTGCCAAACTAGGCAGGACATTAAAAGGACATAGTGAGGAAGACCCAGAGCCTTCATTGGACAGCCACCCTACAACCACCAACCCGTTTTATTACACATGCTCAAGGGGCGTTTCTATATGCTAATTAGTTCTTGGAAATGTAATGAATATGTTAAGTGTTTCCCGGAATTCTGATGAATATGTATGGTGTTACAATATATATACTCTGTAATTTTACTCGATCGGTGGAGCACTTATGGTGGATGATCCCCAGTGCTACTCCAGCGCTGCATTAAAGAATACCTGCTTGATAAAACTCTTAACTGAGTTGTATCGAGTTTCTCCGTGCATCATATACTAGTGGTAGAAGTATTTTTCATCTAGCACAGATAATAGGGCCAGCCAAGGATGTGAACTGTGCGTGTGCTTTAAAGAGGAAGTAGAGAAAGAATTTGGACTTTATCAGGCTAAGGACTATACTAATACACACTATTTTTTGGAAACTGTCTTTGGTTTGGTTTTTTTTTTTTTTAGTTTTGTTTTTGCTTTTTTTTTTCTTGGCTGATTTTTTTAGAGGTTGATACTTCCCCTGAGAGGATGAGAAATACACTACTCATACACCTTCATTAAATAATCCTACTTTAATTATGTATCTCAAGTTCAGTGGAGTGAATGACTTTGAAGAAGGGCAAGCACATACTGGGGTTTTGAATAAATATTCCATAGGTCTACACCAAGAACAAATCTTCAAGAACAAGCCCAGTATGGAAGATAAAGTCTTGAAGACAGATGAGGTTGAATATAACCTATTAGCTTGAAGTGACTGGGCTATATCTCTCCCCCATGCTGATTCCCTAGGTGTACTAGAGATGATATAGCATCTCTCTGCTTCATGGAATGAGAGCGCTCAGTGTGATTCCTTTAAAGGTCATCTCTCCAGTGCCAAACACAACTTAAAAGAAATAAGAAAAAATAAATTAAAACCTTTTAAAAGAAAGGAAGAACCCTCCCATTTGAATCACAGAATCACAGAGTACAGGGAAGTCAGTTAGTTGAAATACTTAAAAATGATTAAGCATCCTTTGGTTCTATTCATATCTGCGTATTTTACATTTATTTACCAGATGCGTAAGTTGCAGTAAAATATGCTTCAGAAGAGAAAATAGCTTCTTGGGTTGTGAGATACTACACCAGCCAAGGGCAACACGTGCGCTTAGTCTGAACTCCAGGGCATTTTTTTTAAACTTCTGCTGCCTGGGGAGGGAGAGGCACCATTTTAAATGCTCTTTAGAATTTTTAATGGGTGTTTAGAAGTTCTGACCTTTGCTGCAGCTGAGGAGATGAATAGGTCAACAGGGCTAAAACCCACTGTGAACATACTGCTGTTAACACAGCTAAAGCTATCCTGATAGCATTACAGGGAGGACTTGGCCTAGAGCACAGTTTGAGGCAGCTCTATGTTGTCCCAGAATCACAGCAGTGTTACCCAGATCAGTTCTCCCAGCTGAATGAACCCTGTTTTGGAACTTGGAGATGTTTATGCCCTGTGCCACCCCAGCAGGACTATTTCACCTATCCCCTGTACTAGGTTTTCTTTGTCTGGGAAACAGTTAAGCCCATCTTGCAAGATACCAATCCTGGAATTATTCCAAGATTTAAAAATACGTCTTCCTTGCACAGTTCAGTAGAAAGAGTCACAACACTCCCTCCACAATGAGGAATTCAGGACATACATCTTTAAAGTTCAAGAGACAAAAAAACACAGTTTGCCTGTCATAGCAAGGGATTTAATAGGATGTAAGTGGATTTGGACAACTATAATCACCCTAAGGATTCCTCCTTTGGCTAACAGATCCCCTGTTCACACAAGTTATCTGTTAGTGGGAAGTTTGTATTTGCAATCTCTTTTTTGCAGATCTCGTTCTACTATGCTTCAAAAAAAATCCAAAGCTCCTGTCTTGCATATTTACTATAATGTTTCCTGCAAGGTATATATACTGATGGTTCATTACTACCCTTTCAGCTAAATATTTGCTGACCTAGTGACCTTTTTGGATCTTAAATATACTGCTAGACAAAGCAACCTAATCATAAAACCGACACAACATAACCTCAAGACAATCTTTTTTTTTGCCCCACTTCATACCATGTGTAATTTTTCTCCCAACTTTTTCAACAGCAGAGGTCCCACTGACTGATTTATGCCACCTAGAGCCAAGGATTGATGACACACAACATTAATACCTACTTTTGCTATTCCCTACCTAATTAGCTAGTCCCTGTTGATCTAACTTACACTGGAAACACTCATAGTTTGCCAATAAATACTGCACAAAACTTCTAGATAGAAGTCTTCCGTTCACTTTAGTCTTCTAATCCCTCATACTCAATGTAGTTTCTTTTCATTTTGGCACATCTCATTACAGGTTTCAGTTTCTTTTCATGTCTTTAAATTCTGTATGTTTTGATCTGTATAGGTCTATGGGATCCTTGAGGGTTACTGGTGAATAATAAGACCTATTGAGGTTTACTAAGGGCAAGTCCTTCCTGACCAACCTGGTGGCCTTCTACAACGGAGTGACTACATCAATGGACAAGGGAAGAGCTATGGATGTCATCTATCTGGACTTATGCAAGGCCTTTGACAAAGTCCCCCACAACCTCCTTCTCTCTGATTTGGAGAAATATGGATTCAGTGGGTTGATGGTTCAATGGATAATGAATTGTCTGAATGGTTGCATCCAGAGTGTAGTGGTCAATGGATCAATATCCAGATGGAGATGGGTGACAACTGGTGTCCCTCAGGGGTCTGTATTGGGACCAGTACTGTTTAATATCTTAATCAATGACATAGGCAGTGGGATTGAGTGCACCCTCAGCAAGTTTGCATATGACACCAAGATGAGTGGTGCAGTTGACATGCCAGAGGGATGGAATGCCATCCAGAAGGACCTAGATAAGCTTGAGAATCAGGCTCATGTGAACCTCATGAGGTTCAACAAGGCCAAGTGCAAGGTCCTGCATCTGGGTCAGGACAATCCTCATTATCATTACAGGATGGGGTATGATGTGATAGAGAGCAGCCCTGTGGAAAAAGACTTGGGCGTACCAGTGGACAAAAAGCTGGACGTGAGCTGACAATGTGCACTTACAGGTCAGAAGACCAATTGTATCCTCGGCTGCATCAAAAGAAGTATAGCCAGCAGATTGAAAGAGGTGATTCTGCCCCTTTACTCTGCTAAGACCTCACCTGGAATACTGCATCCAGCTCTGGAACCCTCAACACAACAAGGATGTGGACCTGATGTAGTGGGTCCAGAGGAGGGCCACAAAAATGATCAGAGGGCTGGAGCACCTCTCCTATGAAGACAGGCTCAGAGAGTTGGGGTTGTTCAGCCTGGAGAAGAGAAGGTTCCAGGGAGACCTTATAGTGGCTTTCCAGTACCTGAAAGGGGCCTGGAAGAAAGTAGAAGAGGGACTGTTCACAAGGGCTTGTATCAATAGGACAAGAGGCGATGGTTTTAAACTAGAGAAGGGTAGATTTAGATTAGACATTAGGTAGAAGTTCTTTACTATGAGGGTGATGGAACACTGGAACAGGTTGTCCAGGGAGGTGGTGTAGGCCTCATCCCTGGAGAAAAGCAATGTGAGCAAACTGATCTAGTAAGAGAGGTCCCTCTGACTGCAGGGTGGTTGGACTAGATGACCTTGAAAGGTGCCTTTCCAACCCAATACAGTCTATGATTCCATGATTCTAAGAAGAGTTCTGTAAAGAAAGTCAAATTTAAATCCCTCCAAGCTCCATTTTCAAACCTGAATCACGTATCCAAACACATCACAGTGGGGTGGGCCAGGGGCATAATTTAGTATTTATTATGATCCTATTGCTTAGAAGAAGTGGTGGGAAGGAAATGGAATTATTTACTATTGGACTAAAAAGTAAAGAAATAATTTAAAAGCAGGAAGGAATTGTCACCATGCAGCTGAGCAAGATGTTCTAGTTATTTATGGCATTGTGTGCAGAACATAGTGAGATAAAAGATTTTGTGTGCCAGAAAACTAGCAAATACCAGTTGAATAGTGAAGGCCACATGAAAAAAAACAGCCCCTAAGTAAATAGAATGATTTATCTCCCTATAACCACTGTAAAAGTGCTTGTTAATTCCTTTTCCATTCTTGCTACCCTTTGTGGCCTTTTCTCAGGTGAACAAATTGTCCATTGACACCCTCTGGAGTTGCTAACTACCAGCTAAGTCTCTATCAGCCTCTATCAGAAAAGCTGACTCTTCAGGCCACACATAACTGGTTCTGGCTGCATCCAGATCCTCTAGGAGAAGCTCTAATTATTTGTGATGTATTATTTATTTTACAAAGCTTTACATTTAACTACTTTAAAGCATATTTTAAAATTCCACTGGAAGTAAATTATCTTGCAGAGCTGCCCTGTACCAGCTGTACACGAGATTAATTATTAGGCAGTACAAAACCACAGTGTGTGGGAATCGTGTTACAGCCCTAGCAGTGATTGATGTGAAGAACTATAAAGGTCACGTGCACTCCCTGCCCTCTTTGGTTCTTGAGAGTGGGGAACAAGCGCCAATGAATTACCTCATTCTAAGCAAAGGAGCAACATTTGTTGCTAGCAGAAGTTCAGCATATGTGTGGTTTTCTCCAGACAGGCCACACTCTGGAGAGCAGGAAGCCTTGGTTTATCCTCAAGTGATGCTGTTAGTAAGCACTGGTCTTTTGGCTGTCTTTGAGGTCTGAAAAGTGAATATAAGCATTATTCTTCCTATTACTTGTACGTAATTATTCAAACATATGCCTTCATTCCCATACCAAGTAACAGAACAAAAATATCTGTTCCATACATAAAGATGGATGCATTGCTTAGCTTATGTTTGAATCAGTTTTCTTGCCAAGAGCCTAAGTTTGGCTTGACAGATGGTGCTGGCTTTCCTTGCTGCCTCCTGGGGGCACTCAGATGGAGAGGTTCTCCCTGGACCTCCATCCTCTGCCACAGCACAGCAGCGGACAACTCCCTGCCCACCTCTGCCTCTGCCGGCACCGAGGTCTCCCCTTCTGTTTTGTCCTAGTATCTCCTACTTGAATGAGCCGTACCCTTCTTCTTTCCAGCACTTATATTAGATCACTCCATAACTTGTTTGTTTCTCAAGTCTTCCTGAGTAAGCGTTTTCTCTTCATTAGTAAAAGGATCCCCAACCTCAACTGGTATTTTACTAATATTTTACACAGAATAATCTAACCCACTCCTGTCTAAAAATGATCTTCTTGTTCAGTGTCTTGGAACACATTTAGAAACACCACATTATCTGATTATCATTCTGTATCACATCCAGGCTTTTAGTCTTCACTTTTAAGCCATATACAATATTGAAGCTATTTATCTCATCTCTCTCACGTGTTTACCTTGACTATCCCATATAGACATGTTTCTGCTTTAATCTCCATCTTTATTTATTGTAATTTCCTCCTAAATTCCCTTAGTTTTCCTAATCTTTCAATGTCACCCTTTCATTGATATCTTTCTCTGACTCTGAACTGCCTACTTCCTGCCCTTGTTCTCCTTAAGCTTCAAAAAGTCACACAATTTCTGTCTACAAGCAGTTTCCTTCAAGTCTCTTTAAAGACTATTTAGCCAGAAATCTTTCCTGCTCCTGCTTTTCTTACCAACGACTGTTTGTACTGGCTTTCCTCAAAACTTTGATATACATTGCTGATACAGTAATTTACAGTGTTACAATTAACATGGCCAGAGGACACATTTTTTTTTGATGACTGCAAAGCACTCTTTGGACATAACTGCTTAAAGTAACACAGAGTGAAAAGTGCAAGCATAATTCCTGATAATGAGAAGACATCTGAGCCAGATTCTTATTATAGATCAGCCACCTCAGAAGAACAGTAAGAAAAAACTCAGCTAGGGTTTCTTTTCACTGAAAAATCACCAGTTTTCAAAAAGTGCACGTTCAGTTATATTCAGTTGAAATTGACCTGTAAGCTCAAAGTTAAGGAGGGCAAAGGTGTTTGGTGCCAGTTGAGCCAGAGGACCAGGTAGGCAGTGGGGTCTCACCTCCCATGGTAAGCACAGCTGAAAGAAGGCAGCCCGGGAACTGGTCTCTCCCTCTGGGGGACACCAGTGGGCTGCAGGTTCCTCCTAGGCACTGTAAGGCTGGGTTGTGCTGCAGTCAGGGCATCGACTGAGACCTCCACATTAATGCCAGCCTGTCTGGGTGCTGGCAATGATCCTACGTGTTTAAGTGTGCTTTCTCCTGAAGTCCCTGCCAGCATACCTAAGTGCTGAATCAAGAGACAGGGTTTAAATTTAATTTTGGGGCATGCCAGGAAATGGAATAGGCTTTACAGTCACAGAAGCAAGGCCATGGGGAGAATGATTTCCCATCCTAGCTATACTTTTAAACTCTAATGCAGCTCTGCTGTCTCCAGGAGGATGGTTGCATTTACCCGTATGTTCAGATCATTAACTGTTTCACACTGTACCAGAGAGACTCGTATACAAGCATCCACAACTGATGTATGCTGAATATTAACATCCACATCTCTGCACATAGCCATAGATGGAAGAGTCTGCACTGCAAACAGGTCTGTTGGGCACTTGATGGCAGTATCTGCATTGGGTTCCTGCACCAGTAAATGCATTAGCTCTGTGGTTTCCCGTGCAACCTCCGGAGAGCTATGGGCATTTTTGGCTGCCTGAGGAGGTGGGGCAGGGAAGTAAGGGAAGGAGAGAATCACAGAATAAGACAAGCTGAAGGACAGTAAATATGACTTACTCTTTTCCATCCTACTGCCACTGTTGTTAGATACAGTTTTGCCTTAAGTATTTAATTTTCCCAGTTACTGTTGATTTTCTGTCCCAAGAGCTCTCACTGACCCTATCTGCTTAATCTTAGGACAAAACTTAAGTGAACAGTTATTTGAAATCTATCACAGTGCAGCTGATAAAATTGATCTGTGTTATACTGATTAAGAGTGAAAGGAAGATTCTCATGACACCATTAGCCGCCAATAATTGTTGTCTTCAAGGGTCTACAATGCTTCAGCAGTGGCCGAGGGACTTGGCAACTTGCTGGCACTGCAAAATATCTCTAAACAGGTGAGTAGGTGAGCGTGGTCCCTGAGTGCAATGAGGGGCTGCCTCCTGCACAACTTATTGCTGACCTGCCACTAGCAATACCTTTTGAAATGGTTATCTAAGGCTGCTTAGTCTGTATAGATGACTGAAGCAATCCCTTGCTAATGCTGCACAAATGGCAGAGATAAAAAGCTAGTGAGAAGCTGTTTTTGAGAGATTGGCAAGTGCAGCTTAGCTCAATACAAGCACTGTGGCCAAGAAGAATACATAAAACACTTTGTCGGGGATATACCAATATCTTAATTCAGCCCCTTCTATGTTCTGAAACTTGTAGGCTGTGGCATATTTTCAGTCCTACCCTATTATGAAATAAGATTTGTGGAAACGCTTGGGGTTTTTGTTTTGTTTTCAAATGTGAACAGCAGATGTGTTAGTGGTGCAAATAGTAAAAGCTATATTCTGGTTCTCTGATAAAACTGTGAACTGCTAGATATTTCTTCTAGGTAATTATTTTGCTTCCTTAATGCAATCAACTTTTTGCAGTGGATTAGAAGAAGAAAACTGGTTTTTTGCTTCTACTTTTCCTGGTTATTTCAGAGAAGAGCATTTGTGTGTGCAATAAAATAACATTATAGTATGACTTTCTTCATGATGCTCACTACTCCAGATTTTTGTTCTAAAAAGTAATGTCAGGAAGTAAATAATTATGCTTATTTTTACCAACTGTGGGTCTGATCCACCAAGTAATTAATTTACGGACGGCACTGGGAAATTTTCATGTCCAGCTGAGTCGCCTTTCCACCTGTTTTCATTTTAAAAGCTGCAAACAAATTTTTCCCTCTCACTGCATGGGCGGTTCACTCTCCTTCTTGCAGTTGATGTCTTTATCCAGCTGTATTATTCCTCTGTCCCCTTGAAATGCCCTGTAATAAATTAATAATTTATGCTAAGTGAAGCAATACTGCTGGGAGATGGGAGTTGAACTAATCAAAATTCAGAAGTTGCAGGACCCATTGAAAACATTTGCTGAAATCACTATGGCTCCAGAAGATATTAAGAGGAGTACGTGTGCGTGTTTAGGGAGAGAAAGAGAAGAGCTTTGGCCCCTTTTACTTTCCCAAAGGAATGACTAGCAATGGCAGAATTTAGGAAGATAGCAATGCACTGAGCAATCTTGCTCAGTGCCAGAACACTTTGGAAACCGAAATTCCCCTCCATGGAAATCTCTAAAAATGTTCTCTGTGCTTGAAAAAGGTAAATAGATTTTCCAGCATTTCCAGTGGGATGAAGAATTTTAGGACTTTTATTTAGTACTGATTAAAGTAATTTATTTAGTGTATAGTTGTAGGATTTTTGATTATTTCATTTGGGAATCCATGTTCTGAGCTTCTTGACTTAGCTATGTCTCTCCCAGGGAGAAGGTCAGCTGTCCTGAAACCTATAGCTGAGGCTCTCTCCAGCCCCAGCTACCTAGAAGGAGAACAGTACAACCCCAGAACTTCACCTCGTGGTGGCCCCAGCACCTTAGGTGGTCCTCTGAGCTAGCTAGAAGAGCACAGAGAGAACACAGCCCTTGCCTATTTTGTTGGACCGTGAGCATGCAATATTTCAGTTTTCACACGCTACATATTAAAATTTGTTATGAAAAGCCATTTCAAATAGAAACTGCTAGCCAACTGTTTTCAATAGGCAGAGCAAATATTGGTGACACTGGAAGAACAACATAGTAAAGAGCGGCCCCCATTGTATCCCTCGGTACCACTTCTGGAGAGTGGATTGTTGCTGGAGAGTAGGTTGCCTTTAAAGCTTCTGAACTGTCCTGTGCCTTCTGAGATACAGCTGCATTATAAGGGTGAGCTGCAAAAAAAATGGCTGTGTAATGCATATGCTTAGGGTGGCTGGAAATTCCATGAATCTTTTTGTGAAATGCAGCACTTTTTCTTGATTTAGTCAACTTCTCCACTTTCTATTAAAACATCACTCCTTCCCACCCCCCCACCCCCACCCCCCAACAGTATCCCCCTGCAAGGCTCCAAATCACAGGAAATACAAAGCTGCTCACTGAGAAAAAACAAACATAATAAAATACTCTAGTAGCCAAATAATTGGTCAGTTACCAGCAGATGGTGCTCCAGAGTATGTAATGTTATTTTCTGCTTTACTGGAGCAGAAGTATCTAGTGGTTTTTTATAGCATGAAAGAATTCTTGGAGAGAGTGTCCCACTATCTCCTTGAGTGCAAAGATGGTAATGACTTGATTTGCAAAGAAGCTCATGATATGTAGCTCCGAGTAATTTCATCTAAAGGTGCAAAACTCAGTCATAAGAAACGCCTTCAAGTTTTCAAATATTTTGTGGAATTGGGTAGTGTTTTCTTGTGTATTTTGATAAGTTGATTTACCCAAGACCAGATTATCTTTTGTGCATCTAGGAAATACAGAAATAATAATAGAAAGAAATTGAAACAAAAACAAACAAACAAACAAAACCCCCCAAACAAAACTAAACAGCTGAGAGGTTGGAAGCTAGAATATTTGCAGCACACTCATTGGTTCTGAACTAGTTCTTTGCTTTTCTGCTTTTCACAAGCAGGAATGAATCTACATATTTGTAATTTAAAATTGTGATTTTTTTAAACATTTTTTTTTTAGTTTTAAAATTTGCACAGAGTGAGAGGACCATAAACCAGCAGCCAGGAAGCAGAAAGTTTTACCTTATCTGTCAGTTAAACACTGTTTCAGATCACCAGAGAAGAACTGTGTTCCTGCAGCAGTCCCCCACTATTACTCAGAATATTTATACAACTAAGGCAGGGCTTTTCTCCATACACAGACTTCCCTTGTCTAAAGGCATCCTTAGTAGTCTGGTTAAAAGGATTTTGTAGATTTCCTTTAATCCTAGGTGTTTAAAGGAGCTGCAGTGGGGTTGAGAGTCTGGTTCTTTAAATCCTGCATAGTTCCAGAGATATTTACCCTAGACCTTTGGTTTTTCAACTTCACAGTGATCAATTCAAAATTCTAATCTGGATTTCATTTCCAGTCGGCATGGGTTTATGAAAGGTAGGCTCTACTTTACTAATCTGAGCTTCTTCTATGACAAGACAACTTGCTTAGTGGATGAAGGAAAGGCTGTGGATGTTGTCTGCCTAGACTTTACTACAGCTTTTCACAACATTTGCCACAGCATTCTCCTTGAGAAACTGCCTGCCCATGGATTACATGGGCATATGTTTTGCTGGATAAAAAACTAGCTGGATGGCTGGGCCCAAAGGGTGGTGGTGAATGGAGTTGAATCCCGTTGGCAGCCAGTCACCAGCAGTGTTCACCAGGGCTCTGTACTGGGGTCAGTTCTCTTTAATATATTTATCAATGATCTGAATGAGGAAATCGAGGGCACCCTCAGTAAGTTTGCAGGTGACACCATGTTAGGCGGGTGTGTTGATCTACTTGAGGGTAGAAAGGCTTTACAGAGGGATCTGGACAGTCTGGATGGATGGGCCAAGGCCAATGGTATGAAGTTCAACAAGACCAAGGACCACTTCCTGTACTTGGGTCACAACAGCCCCATGTCCGACAGAAAAGGACCTGGGATTGCTCATTGACAGTTGGCTGAACATGAGCCAGCAGTGCACCCAGGTGTCCAAGAAGGCCAACAGCATCCTGGCCTATATCAGAAATAGTGTGGTCAGCAGGACTAGGAAAGGGATTGTTTTGTCCTTTTGTGGTCCTTTTGCCTGTTATGAGATGCTTCTTACTCTGGTTGTGGCCTCACTGGTCTCATGTGTTTAATTATCACATCAGACAGTGTTTCATATGAACAAGGCTGTTACAGATTTTCCTACATTTGCCCTATCGACTCCATAGCTTCATTGACAAACAGGGATTGCCTCGCCTCTGTTTTAAGTTGCAATGTTCCCATAGAAAGGGATCTCTGACTCCTTCAAAAACATAGGAAGTAAGAATTCTTTTACAATGAACTGCAAAAAAAACCCTCAAAAAATAAACCCCTAAGCACCCCAGAATGAGCTTATGTCAAGCTGTTGTTCCCTAAGATGATAAATTTTATTTAGAGTACTTGTTTATGGATCAGAAAAAGCTGCATTACTGTGATACAAACCACCACAGCAACGTAAATTCACTTTGCTCGCCCAGAATGGTTTTAATGCATTTTGTCTGTGGTTTTCCAGACCAATTTTATTTTGGATCAAACATAATTTGTCATACTTCTTTAACTTTCTGTTGGATCAGAGATTGCTTACTATGGCTAATTTCATAAAAATGCAATTATATGTTCACACCTGATTAGGATCAAATTCATAATATCTGGTAATTAAGCAGTGAAAAGCTCCAGGATTACTGCCTCTGGAACTGCACTATATTTTATGGACAGATGTTCTTTTTGAGTGCAGCAGTATTAGCTGAATTCATTATTGCCTGCTCCTTCTGGGTGTCTTTCTTCTCTGGTTTGAAATTCCCACCTTCCATGGTTGTGGCTGGTTAAATTAATCCTGGAATACTCCCTAATCCAGATCAGGCAAAATAAACCAAGTTAATTCAAACCATTATATGAATCACACAAATTAATGCAGCTGTTTTGCCTGCAGTGGATTGGGCATCATTCACACAGACTGCTCTGCAAGGGTGGCAAACTCCAGCAGGCACACAGTCACTAACAGCTGGGGAGTGGAAAAGGGGAAATCTTCAAGTAGCACATCTGTGAAGAGTAAAGATCTCTCTGCAGCTTTTGTCTTTAATTGAAAGACTTAACACCTCATTAAAGGCAACTTGCAAGCCAGCTAAAAACTGAATCAGTATGAAATGATGTAGTAATTACCATAATGTTCACACCAGATTGTTCTTGAAGGATAGGTTTTTTAGTGCTCTTCTGGCATATTCCATGGAAGTATGTTGAAGAGCTGACCTGATGCCACTGAAGAATGAGAATTCAAACCAGTAAACATGAACACCTGGAAGTCAAATGTGTAGTGCAGGAACGGAATATAAAACCCAGAGCTGAAGGCCCTTTTTTCACAGAATCACAGGATCGTTATGGTTAGAAAGGACCACCAGGGTCATCAAGTCCAACCTTCTCCTAGCATCACTCTAACCACTACATCAATACACCATATCCTCTCTAACCACTACACCATATCCTCAAGCACTGCATCTATTCGTTCTTTAAACACCTCCAGGGATGGTTACTCCACCACCTCTCTGGGCAGTCTATTCCAGTGCCTAACTACCCTCTTAGTGATAAATTTCTTCCTAATATCTAATCTAAACCTCCCCTGACGCAACTTGAGGCTGTTTCCCCTTGTCCTATCATTACTAATTTGAGAGAAGAGACCAACACCAGCCTCGCTACAACCTCCTTTTAGGTAGTTGTAGAGGGCAATGAGGTCTCCTCTCAGTCTCCTCTTCTCTAGACTAAACAAACCCAGTTCCTTCAATCGCTCTTCATAGGGCATGCTCTCCAGCCCTTTCACCAGCCTTGTTGCCCTTCTCTGCACCCGCTCCAGCACCTCAATGTCCTTCTTGTACTGTGGTGACCAAAACTGGACACAGTACTCAAGGTGCGGTCTTACGAGTGCCGAGTACAGGGGCGCAATCACCTCCCTACTCCTGCTGGTCACACCGTTTCTGATACAGGCCAGGATGCCGTTGGCCTTCTTGGCCACCTGGGCACACTGCTGGCTCATGTTCAGCCAGCTGTCCACCAGCACCCCCAGATCCTTTTCTGCCAGGCAGCTCTCCAGCCACTCCTCCCCAAGCCTGGAGCGTTGCTGGGGGCTGTTGTGACCAAAGTGCATGACCCGGCACTTGGCTTTGTTAAACCTCATACAATTGACCTCAGCCTATCACTCCAGCCTGTCCAGATCCCGCTGCAGAGCCTTCCTACCCTCAAGCAGATCAACACTTGTGCTTAATTTTGTGTCATCTGCAAATTTACTGCATTCAATTCCCTCGTCCAGGTCATTGATGAAGATATTAAACAAGACAGGTCCTAAAACTGAGCCCTGAGGGACACCACTTGTGACCGGTCGCCAACTGGATTTCACTCCGTTCACTACCACCCTCTGGGCTCAGCCAGCCAGCCAGTTTCTAACCCAGCAAAGAGTCTGCCTGTCTATGCCATGAGCTGCCAGCTTCTCCAGCAGAATGCTGTGGGAAACGATGTCAAATGCCTTACTGAAGTCCAGATAGACAACATCCACCGCTTTTCCCTTATCCACTAGGCGGGTCACCTGATCATAGAAGGAGATCAGGTTGGTTAAACAGGACTTGCCCTTCATGAACCCATGTTGGCTGGGCCTGATCCCCCCATTGTCCTGCACTTGCCGTGTGATCACCCCCAAGATGAGCTGTTCCATAACCTTTCCTGGGACCGAGGTCAGGCTGACAGGCCTGTAGTTCCCTGGATCATCCTTCCTGCCCTTCTTATAGATGGGTGTCACATTGGCAAGTCTCCAGTCATCTGGGACCTCCCCAGTTGACCAGGATTGCTGATAAATGATGGAGAGTGGCTTGGCAAGTTCCTCTGCCAGCTCCTTCAGCACTCTCAGGTGGATCCCATCTGACCCCATAGATTTGTGTGTTTCCAGTTGGCTTAGAAGGTAATTAACTACCACTTCCTGGATTATGAGGGGATTATTCTGGTCTCCATTCCTATCTTCCAGTTCAGGGGATTGAATACCATGAGGATAACCAGACTGACTATTAAAGACTGAGGCAAAGAAGGCATTATGTACCTCAGCCTTTTCCTCATCCTTGGTAACGATGTTCCCCCTTGCATCCAGTAAAGGATGGAGATTCTCCCTAGTTCTTTTCTTGTTGTTAATATATTTCCTCTTATAGCCAGTAAGGATACTGTGTATTTCAGGATATCATGTGCTTCATAGCAGTGGTCTAGAAAGTCTGCATCCTGAACAAGTCAATAGGAAATACCTGAAAGCAGTGTAGTGAAACCTTATCCCTTTATGGAGGGGTTCAGGAGCTGGCAGGGACCATCTTAATATGTTAGAGTTTCCTCAGTGCTGTTGAAGGACTCCTCGGTGTAGAAGGTTTGGGTGGTACAGGTCCTCAACATGTGCTCTTCAACTTTGTGCTTGAGGAGACAATTTTGTGCTTTCTTGACAAGAACTCTGCAATGAGTAAAATATAAAATTTCTTTAGGCAGAAAGAGGTAGCTTACTGGTTAAGTTTGTAGGAGAAAGGGATGCCAGTCCCTATTTTTAGCTTCCTTCTGCATGTTTTCTGATAAACTCTAACCTGGTGGTTAGCGTGTTTTCATGGCTTGAATCTCAACAGAGGGCTAGAAACTCATTCTGTATCACCTATGTGACTTCTTTATTTGCTGAGTTGTTGCATGAAATGAGGGGGTCTCTGTTGGCTGCATTTTAAGTAAAAGCAGCTAGCAAACTTTGGTCAGAGTCTATGTGTCAGAAATGTACTTGCAGCATCCAACTGGACAGGGCTTATCAAAGAACATAAAAATTCCTCTACTTTTTCTTCTATGCTTTTATAGCAGTTAGACACATAGCTATTCAGTCTAAAGTAGTTTTGTTCTAGTTTTAGTAGTCTAGTAGTTCTGGAAACAGAACTAATGTCTTGCAAAGTCTCAGATCCAACAGGATGTGATGGTTAGTACACCTTTCCTTGCCTCATTTTTGCCTCTGAATGGAAATTCAGATATGAATACATTCACTCCAGATCCTGGGTATAAATCCTAAGCATACCTGTAAGACAGGTAACTCAGCAAGGAGTTTGATCTAATTTTATAGTGGCTTTATGCAGTTTAAACTGAGGAAGATGAGCAAAGTAGTGCAGGTATCTTGTCCCAAATATTTATTTGC
>JAVFHW010078812.1:45429-57873 GCA_032159205.1 Eurystomus glaucurus suahelicus | reverse complement strand
CCATGGATTGCTTGGCGTGGTATTTAATCCTTTGATTCCCCACTTCATAGTTATTTGCTTTCTTTGAACTGAAGGTTTTCCATACCTACAGATGCTCTGCTCTTTTAAGAAAAATTAAAACACTGCATTAAACTTCTGAATTTATGGTTGCCCATGGATTCAAAGTTAGAGGCTAATCCAGCATAGCCCTAAAAATACCATTATAAAAACATAATTAGTAGAAATGTGCAGATGATACTGATAAATCACCACAGAATAAATATGAACAATGTTGTAGAGTATGTATAAATAATAGGGATGGAACTGTACTTCAATTATTAATAGATTATTGCCATCAATAAACAACAGTATCAATCTCACATGCTTACTATAAATTACATCCATTAGGTCTTGCTTTCCTCAAGCATATAAATCCATACAATCTGAGCATATACCAGTTTTTAAATCCATAAATATATAATGCAGTAGTTCTCTTTGAGAAGCTAATGCTTTGTCCAATATTCTGTTAAAATGTCTCAAATGAAGCAAATGGGCTTCCAGAGTCTTATTTATAGAGGCTCAGGAGAGCAAAGCATTAAACATCAAAGTAAAAACACTTGCAACCTCAACGACTACAGCACCATATTCTTTTAACGAAACTGAGAAACTGAGTTTCTGGATTTATGTGGCCCACAGGTCTCTGAGAGAACCTGGACTATCTGAGAAGCCTTCCCCCCCAGAAAAGGAAAACTACAGAAAGGTGACTTTAAGAAAAATAAATCCTATGTGACATCAAATTAAGCTCCTCTTTTCCTGTGGTGTTATTTTCCTTTATACTGATCATTGATATAGAAGGGCTGAATCAAGATGACATAGGTAACACCTTATGACCAGACCATAAATTGACAGCAAAGTTAGCATGAGGCTGCGCTACCACTGTAAATGCTTGGTGTGCATGTGTGTTGTGCTACAATAGTAGAGATTATACCACTTCTGGTATAAACACGACTGAAAGATCATGTCACCCATGACACAGTGAGGGAAGCTGGGAAGGGAGTTGTACAGAGAATGAGATACTAGTATTCATGGAAAGCACATTGGATTTTCTAAATAGTCCCTTTCTTTATGTACATCTATACAATACAGGCTCTCTTTGATTGCTTTAATGTGTAATAGACAAAAAATGCACACTAAGGGTGTGCTTCCTTACTAGTGTATGTGAATGCTAAATCAAGTGTTTTGCTTCCTGAGGCAGTAACATCAGAATTTCCAGCAAGGAGATGGTCTAATGTAAAATTCCTACTGAAAGGCTTGCAGCAGTTGTTTGGGAACTTTCTGATAGCTTTATGTAGCTGCATACTTCCCTGGCCACTTGTTACCATCTCTGTGTTGTGCTTGGCTGTGTGGGGAACTAAAAATTAACTCTGTTAAAATAAGAGGTTACTTTTCTACCAGGTTCATTCCCTAGTCTGGTTTGCTGCACAGTTACTTGTGCTAGAAAAGCACACAGGGTAACACTAGGATGAAAATGAGAAGGCAGCTGTCTGGAGTGGGGAAGAGAGAGGCAAGCAACCAGCTCAACTGGTTTACCCACTCGAGCTGAATATCTAATCCTGATTTAAGATCCATTCATACCCTAGCCTGTGTTGATACTGGGGATTGCTGTGACCTAGGTGCAGGACCTTGCATTTGGCTATGTTGAACTTTGTGAAGGTCACATAATGCCTTTCATCACACCTGTCAAAGTTTCCTTTGGGTGGTATCCCTTCTCTCTAGCTAATAAACGGCACCATTCAGTGTGGTGTCGTCTTCAAACTTGCTGAGGGTGCACTTGATCCCACTAGTTATGTCATCGATGAAGATATTAAACAGCACTGGTCCCAGTATGGACCCTTGAGGGAAACCACTGGTTACCGGTTTCCACAGGGACATGAGGCTGCTCCTGCTCTTCGGATGTACCATGCAGCCAGTTCCTTGTCCATCTAACAGTTCATCTGTCAAACCTGCATCTCTCCAAATTAGGGACAAGAATGTTGTGGGGACCATATCAAAGGCCTTACAGAAGTCTAGGTAGATGACATCTGTAGCTCTTCCCTCATCTGCTGATGCAGTTAATCCATTTTAGAAGGCCATGAGATTAGATAGGCATGATTTGCTTTTGGAGAAGCCACGTTGTCTGTCTCTAATGATCTTCCTGCATCTCATATATTTCAATATGTCTCACGGAAGGATCTGTTTCATAGTCTTACCAGACACAGAGGTGAGGCTGACCAGTTGGTTGTTCCCAGGGTCCTCCTCTTTACCGTTTTTAAAAATAGGTGTAAAGTTTCCTTGTTTCCAGACGCTGGGTACTTCGCCTGATTGTCACAATTTTTCAAATATGATGGGGGGTGTCGTGACAGCTACATCAAGCATTTTCTCAGGAGCCTGGGATGCATCTCATTGGATCCCACAGACTTATGTATATTCAGGTTCCTCAGGTAGTCCTAAATTTGACCTCCTCCTGTGATGGGAGGCACTTTATTCCCCCTGTCCCTGCCTCAAGGTTTAGGGGCTTGAAAGATGTAGGAAAAGAAATTACCATTGAAAACTGAGGAAAAAATATTGTTGAATACCTCAGCCTTCTCCATGTCAGTTGTCACCAGCTCTCCTGTCTAATTTGTCAGGGAAGGTACATTTTCTTTAATTTTTCTTTTCTGGCCAATGTACCTGTAGAAGCCCTTCTTAATATTCTTCACATTCCCTGCCAAATTGAGCTCCAGCTGTACATTTCTGATCCCATCTCTACAAATCCAGTCACCGACTCTGTATTCTTCCCAGGATACATGTCCCTGGCTGCACTGCATGTTCATTTCCTTCTTACATTTTAGTTTGATCATTTTAGTACTGACCCATGCCTGTCTCCTACTCTCCTTGCCCACTTTCTTACACATGGGAAATAATAGCTCTTGTGCTTTAATAAAAATGTCCTTGAAGAGCTGCCAGGTCTATTCAGCTCCTTTGTCCCAGAGGGCAGTTTCCCAGGGAGTCCCATTCACTAATTCCTTAAACAAATGTTTATATCGAGTTTATATCGAGCAAATGATAAAATTCAGCTGCAAGTTTGGATAACATAAATGACACATGGCTCTGTAGAAAAAGCCATGGGCAATCCTGGTCAGATAGTCTGTTTTCATTTCCTTGAGCTACAAGATTTCTTGTAGTCATTTCATATTCTGTGAACATGGTGTAAATTTCAGATATAACTGAGCTTCAACAAAGGTGACTGTAGATCTATCTGACTGGAAAATTGCCCAGTGGGCTGTTGCAGGCACATAATTGACCATTTAACCTCTGGATCATATCTCTGCTGTGATAAAAGTTTGATGATGCTGGATTCCTTCAGGAACTTACATGGCTTTTGTCTACTTCATATAAATCCATGAAATGTATTAATGCCATGTAAGAGTGCTTCTCTTCTGGTTATTTTTTAAGGTATCACATTGCTTATTGTTCCCATATACAACTTCACCTCTAAACTGTGCTCACAAATGGAGTGCCTACATGAGACTAAAGAATTTATTAAAAATATTCTTAATAAAAGGTTACAATTCTGATTCCTTCATTCAATCAGTCAAAGTGATATTATACCATGGATGCTAATGGGAATGTTGGTATTTATTGAAGTCTTGCTGAAGCAAATATAATCCCGAGTTTACTCATCTTAGTAGTTATTATTAGGCCTTAGTTAACTCAGTGCTAAAACAAACAAAAAAACAACCAACCAACCAGCCAAAACCCTGATAGGTCCACTTCACTTACTTTTGACTTCTGAAAAGATTAGAAGCAACCTAATTCAGACCAAGTACTGTAAAGCACTTGCATAGCCCGGAGGACCAAATGCTCACCTTGAGGAACATGAAGTGAGAAGAGTTTGTTTCATAAGAAACTAGCACCAGCCTGTGCTGGCTAAAATGAGAGAGCTGTTATAATGGGAAATGGGGGATAGTGAAGGTCTCTGATGCTGAACTCTGCTAATTTAGCTGTGGTTGGCAGTAACATTAGTTTAGGAGGAGGCAAAATTTTTAAAAAAGCAAAATAGCACATATTTTCTGTGGATTTTTTTCCCCCATTCAGCTCCAATTGTAGGGTTTCAAAAGTGAAAGTGATATGAACAATCATTTAATTTTTAAAAAGGATACAATTTCAGGCATTCTAATTTTGGCTGTCACAATGCCACCATCTTGGAAACAATATGCCAGGGATGAGTTTCGTATGCATTGAAGAGGGAAGATACTCCTCACTGTCATGTTACCTCTGTGAAAGAACACTAGGAGAAACCATTGAAACTGAAGGAATATTAGCAGTGTAGAATTTGTGTGAGAGGAGTATCAAGCTTCTGCTTGCATAGAAGTCCCAACAGTCTGCCATTACAGGGTGGAGATAAATTATACTTGTATCTTTGCAGATATTACATTACAGTCTATAATAGTTTAATTTCATAGAATCATAGGACGGTTTGGGTTGGAAGGGACCTTAAAGATCATCTAGTTCCAGCTTAATTTGACTTAAGAAAGACAACAGGATATGAATAAACTGTAAGCTGTAAAGCAAGAGCTTAACAGAATTCTTTAGAAGTCATGTATGACAAAACACTCTCTTTAGGAGGTTAGAATGAAATATGGATAGATGTAGCTGTCTTCTTAGAACTGCCCGGAGTAGCATATGGCAAACTGTATAATTCTGTGCATGTTTAAAAAGTTAAAAATTAAGTTACACCTTGCATTATGAATCATGACAATGGAATTAATTTAAAGAAGATAGGAAGGGTTAGAAATTTATAGCCTGTGTTTACACTAGATGTTCCAGCAGTTGTCATTTTCCTTCATTATAAAATGGTTTTCTATTGAACATCTGTGTAAAAACCTCTTTCTGTTTTTCAGAAAGAACGAGTTTCTAGATTTGGCATGTAACTCTCATTCAAGCCTTAATTCTGCAAAGTATTTTCAATACGGTAACTATTATGCCATTGAAATTGTGTATTTTTAGTAAGGACTTTGCTGAACTAGGGCCAAAATGTCCTAAATGTTTTACTTTTAGAAGGGGAAATCCCATCCCTGTCACCTTCCCAAGACAAAGAGAACACAAACACTTTTACAAAAAGCACTCAGAATAAAGTAATGCACCTTGTATGATTTTCATCCACAGCAACAAGCCAAGGAAAAAAATTACTTCAAAACTGTGCTAGGTCAAGGGTCCAGTATTTGAACAGGGTGAGTTGGAGCAATTGCAGTGATGCCTACTGGTGGACATATACAGTTTCACAGCTGAGCACCTTAAAGGAAACTACTACTAATGATTCATTTTTAAATTATGCAGATTGTAACTTCCAGTGAGTTAGCTGCTGTTCCATGAGAAGCTGTGATCACCTCCACAGTAAGAGTGGAACATAGGAAGCTTCTGAGAGATCACAGGATGGGCTTTTCCAGCCCGTGAAACTGAGCTATAAAAGCTCCTTAGACTTTGCAATCATATGCTGTTTCTTGGACTTGCAGTCTTGAACTCTAGCACTGTAAATCACAGGGAAGGAGTGGAAAGGGGGAGATTTAATCTGGAAAGTAATTAAATAAAAAGTGATTCTGATGTCTTCACCCTTTGCCAGCACCAGAATAACTCCTGAAAAGGCAACTTTAATCTATGGCATCCTTGTTATATCCACTCAGAAAAGATATAGCTACAATCACCATTAGCAGCAAGATTAATTTCAAACAGAACTGAACTTCAGGTGAGGTGGGGAGCTAAGTGCATGTTGATCAAATGAGAAATGAAGCTCATTGATGTCCCTAATATTCTCTGAGGATAATGTTCTGGCTAAATAATCTACTTCCCTCTCTGGCAAAGGTTTCATACTTGGATTTCAGAAGCTTTTAAGACAGTAGTCTTAATGTTGTGTTGTATTGCCTCTGACTGGCTTGAGGGAGGTGGACTTTGGATGCTAGGAATTTCTGGAATTACATTGAGTGGGAACATGTGAACATGCGAGCTTGTGAACTCACGTTCAAACTGGAATGTCTGAAAATCTAGGGCCGAGTGAAAGGCAATAAACCTTGCATATGTATTTCATGCAATGTGGTGTTATTTTTGCTGAAATTTTATCTATGCTCAGTTTCATTAATTGGAGGGTAACTTACTATTGCAATAATGCTGGTCACTTATCTCACGGATCCTGAAATGCCTCTGTATCTCAGGGAAGATTAAGAGGATTTCTCAGTTTGAAATTCAGCTGGTACCACAAGTGTACATTAATGATGATTTCATTATTCTTTCAGATAAATAATGCAAGCTCTTTAACAAAGCATTTCCTTAATAACCACATTAGAAACTGAACCTCATACACCAATAAAAGCAGTACTGTATTTAATTTTTACTACCTTTGAATCAATAAGAACAATGGTAGTATAGTAAAACACTAAAAAAAAAAAAGTTAATATTTTTAAGTGAAGAATTAATTTGGCACAGTCTTAATTTTCAAAGTAATCTACGTATAATCAGGACATTATCAATGAGAGGAAATTACCTATCAGTGAAAAAAAAGCACTGAATAATACTGAAAACAGACATTAATTTTCCTCACAAGGTTATTAATTCACCATAAAATCAGAATAACATATATAATACATGGAGGTTATTTTAAAATGTAATCTCACATGTATAAAATTATTTGTGTATTGGATAGGGTTTAGCTCCAACTCTCAATTTCTCCGGCATGGGAACAGTGTGTTCCCAGCATGGTCAATGGCAGAATGAATACAAATTTCACTGGCTTGCAATTTTACTAGTTCGAAAATAAAATACTTTGACTCTTTAAGAGTGCATATCGATGCAGCTCCAATAAAGCCATCAGACTGCTGTGATTTGCACCAGCTGGGGAGCTAATCTATACACTTCTGTAACAAGTAGGAGAGTTAGGTTGCAAGTAAGGAGAGACTGTCAGTCAACAGAGCAGCATTACCCCAGTGTGAATGAGAAAAAAATGAACTGTTTCTGCTTAGTATCTTCCAATTCTCCTCTTCTAGCTCTTGATATAATGAAATTTAAAAGGAAAAGCTTTTTTTTCTTATAGTTGAAGGAAGAACTAATACTTGCCTAGAGTAAATCCTGTCTTTGTACATTAAATGACTGCTCTCAGCTAAGGGCTTATCTGTATTTCTGTATTTTTTTTTTAAATTTGTAGCAAGAGGCTCTAAACCTCAGCTAGGCAGAGTGGGGATGAGGGCTTCTGCTGCATTGGTGTGAAAATTACAGAACTGTAATTTCCTCACACTGAGTAAATATAACTCTTAAAAAAATTAAAATCTACCCCCTGCCCCCCGGAAACTGGGGGACAAAGTTTGTTACTGGTCCTAACCAACAAAAGCAGTGGTACAGCAATTCTTCCATTTGAGTAGGAAACTGCTTTTTAGGTAAATGTAGAGATAAGTCGTCAGTCAAAGAAATCATGGGGTTTCTGCAATGTATGTTTTTAACATATGGAAATGGGTATGTTGAAACAGCTGAGGCCAGCCAATTTCATTCTCATGCTTTACAGGATACACTCAAAACCAAAACCCTCTTCCTTCATTTTTATTTTTTTTAGATTCCAGTTATTTCTTTGCTTCTAGTCTGCACAGAGATGTATCCACAGCCTAGCCTGGGTGTATGAATCCATATGGGAAAACGTTATAGCCAAGGTGCTATAAACCAGTTGCTGTGTTGGGCTGTGTAGGTTAAATTTGGATTGGGAAAGCCTCTATGTTAGAAGTCACATTTTCACTTCCAAGATAGAATCATAGAATCACAGAATGGTTTGGGTTGGAAGGAAAATTAAAGATCATCTAGATCCAACCCTGCTGCCCTGGGCAGCAACACCTTCCCCTAGACAAGATTGCTCAAAGCCTCATCCAGCCTGGCCTTGAACACTTCCAGGGAGTGGGCACCCACAACCTCTCAGGGAAACCTGTTCTTGTGTCTCACCACCCACATGGTAAAGATTTTAATCCTAATATCTAATCTAAATCTACACTCTCAGTTTGTCATGGGCTGAGGCTGGGCTGGCCTCTAGAGAAATGACGGATGCTCTCTATTAAACTCTCTCCCTTCCCAAAGGGGAAGAGAAAGGGAATAAGGGAGAGAGATTTGTGGATTGGAAAAGAGAACTAAACAGATTTAATGAAAACAACAACAACAACAATAATAATAATAATAACAACAACAACAACAACATGATATATATACAAACACATACAAAACCAATATCAAACCCAACCTTCCTGTAAGCAATTGTATCACTGTCACCACTGATGTTGTGGAGCAGGCACTGGGGAAGTCCCAGACTGGACTCAGCAGTAGACAGGAACCAGATTCAGCAGCTGGATTCTGGGGCTGGATTCAGGAACACACAGATTGAGATCGAAGGCAGAATGGACGGAGTCCTCCTTGGATGCCAGCCAGTGAAAAAGAGAGCTCAATCCTCCTCATGATCCCTCAGCTTTATACTGAATATGATGTATACACAATGGAATACCTCAGTGGTCAGTTTAGGGTCACCTATTCTGTCCCCTCCTCTCCGCAGGTGCGGCCTTTCACTTTCTGCACCTCCCGATGTGGTGCCCAAGATTTAGCAGTGACATTGGTCTGCAAAGGGGCAGGTATAAGCAAGAGTGTTTCTGCACACCGGTCTTTGGTAACTGTAAACATCAAGCATTGTCACTTCTAGAAGCAGATACTGTTTGCAAAAACACACCATTAACTTCAGAAAGTGCAGAAAGAGACTGGGCTGTAAAGTAAAATCACTGAACAGAATTAGTTCTGTTTTAGCTCAGGCTAGGTCATAGTTTAAAACCATTACTACTTGTCCTGTCACTACACTCCCTAATAGAAAGCCCCTCCCCATTTTTCCTGCAGGCCTCCTTTAAGTATTGAAAGGCCACAATAAGGTCTCCCCAGAACCTTCTTTAGGCTGAACTACCCCAGTTCTCTCAGCCTTTTCTCATAGGGCAGGTGCTCCAGCCCCATGGTCATCCTTGTGGCCCTCCTTTGGACCCGCTCCAAAAGGTCCATGTGTTTCTTGTGCTGAGGACTCCAGAGCCGGACACAGTACTCCAGGTAAGGTCTCACAAGAACAGAGTAGAGGGGGAGAATCACCTCCCTCAGCCTACTGTCCATGCTTCTTTTGATGCAGCCCAGATATGGTTGGATTTCTAGGCTGTGAGTACACATTGCTGGCTTATGTCCAGTTTTTCATCCACCAGTTCCCCCAAGTCCTTCTCCATAAGGGATATATCCCATATAAAACTTACAGACATATCTCATGTACACCCATATCCTATATAAACCCCCTGATCTAGCCAGCTATAACTACATACGAAATATATGCCGGAGACTGTTTGGGGTTCTTACTATTTTTGGTTTTAATGTAAGACTTCAGCATAGAGTAAAATAGCTTTTTTTGATTTGGGAATGGGATGCTCAGGCAGTCCTTTGAAACAGTCAGAAACTCCTTGCTAGACACCTCCTTTGGTGAAGCTGACCTGAGCAGGGAGGTTGTTTTCTCTGTTGCCACTCAGCGAGGAAGAACCTGGAGACAGCCTCATACCACATCACTCGAAGCACACAGTGCATGTCTTTGATTCTGTATTAGGCAAAGAAAAAATTATCAAAGCCATTGTGTTAACAAAGCATTAGGCAAACTACCACTGTATGCATCTCTTGCCTTCCACAGAGAATGAGGAAAAAATCAGTGAATCAGATTCAACAGTCACTGTGTTGCGCAAGTGTCATTTTTCTAAAGCATGAAGTCTCTTTATGTGTGTTTTTTACTGCACCTGTTGTAATTATTCACATGATGAAGTACCAAGATGCTGTCTTTACCAGCTGAAAACACTCATCAGGCCTTCCACCATTGGAAATTAATTTTTATTTGACATACTGCTATTTATGCATGTTATTTGCACAGTCTGCCTGTTACACTCTTTCAGAGTGTTCATGAATACTTCTGCTGACTCTGTAACATCTCCCGATAAGCACGTAACAGTCAGAGAGATCATTTCATGCATATTGGTCAAATGTCTTTTTTTTTCAGGCATGACAGGAATAACACTTCCTTGCATGCTAGCCTTTGACTGGATGTCAGTGACCTCCAAACACAAAACCTGCTCTTGTGGTGTTCCTGTCTTTATCTAAGCGAAACAAATCAATGCTCTTTCCCTGCAAGGCCAGTTAAATTACCACAGGCAACCTGGCTGAATCTGCAAGTTTTAGATTTGTATTGAATTGATGAAAGCCAAGGGGGATTCCTATATTACAGCATTTCAGTTGTAAGGGATCCTAGCTAACACCATGTGC
Source organism: Eurystomus glaucurus suahelicus (assembly GCA_032159205.1). Classification (NCBI taxonomy): domain Eukaryota; kingdom Metazoa; phylum Chordata; class Aves; order Coraciiformes; family Coraciidae; genus Eurystomus; species Eurystomus glaucurus. The sequence goes on along the minus strand of JAVFHW010078812.1, from coordinate 47,532 downwards.
AGTAACATCTGATTTTATCAGTTGATAATGCGTAATAAACAAAATAAACGCATCGCTGCATAATCCTTCACAGTTAATACACAATGTTCTAAACGTGGAATTATTCTTTTCAGACTCCAAAAGAGATTCTGCAAGGGAACTGGTGGCATTTAGGAGACAAATCACCATTAGATTTTTGATAGAAATTAAATTTCTGAGGCACAGATGCTTATTAAAGGTTTAATTCCTACTGAATGTGAAAAGCAACTAGGCATCTAAACACCATGTGTGTTGGTAGAAGACTTTTACTGTAGCTGCAAAAAAAGTAGACAATTGGTAGGGACAGGATCTCTTTTATTTAATCTCCGGTTTATCCCCCTGATTAAAAGTAAGTCCTAAATTATGACCTCCTCCCTGCAAATGGAATGCCAACTGTGCTTGTTAAAGGAGGAAAGACTAAAAGCATTAATGTCTATGGTTATTTGCAGTACTTTTAAAAAATTACTGTTGGTCTATCAATAATTTTTATTAATCAAATGTTTCTTTAACAATTAGTCATAAAATGTGAGGACTGATGATCTTTCATCACTGACTTGTCTCACCCGTAGCAGTTCTGTTTCTAGAGCGGGTCTGATATACATTTGTGTGCAAAAAGCTCACATCATCTCATTAGGAGGTAAATATAATTTCATTTTTTCAGTGCCATCCATCCACTGTAATTCATATGCACAAAGTTTAACACAATGTTAATATTGATCAAAATAGTATGCTAAGAAAACAGCAAAAGCTTTCACAGAAGAGTAGTATTTTCTCCTTTTTCAAGTGTGTTGTTAATTTCACCATCCTGAGTGCTGTCTGAGAAATAGGATGGGAGACAGCCTGATTTCTTGTGTGATTCTGTTGCAAACCTGATTAATTTCCAGTGACAAAAAAAGCCTAAATTGCAAAGTATGAACACATATGAGAAGCCTACACACTGTTCCTTTGGTTATCTATATTTCATGTTTTCTTTCAATTGGATGTTTTCCTGTCACTCTGCAGGTGTCCACTGTGACTTTTTTCTCTTATTACACTATTTCATTTCTACTTTTTGGCTGACAAGAGATTGTTTTGTTTTGTTTTGTCTTACCCCTTTCCTATAGGTTCTCCTGGGCTTCTTGTTCCCCTTCCATCTATTTTCTATTAGTTTATAGCAACCACTATCTACAATAGTGGTTTCAGATTTCTAGAAGCTATTACTCTCTAATAGACAGGACACTTCATTGATTGTTCTGAATATAACATGTTTTGGTGATAAGATTGATGGATGTGAAATCCCAAGACGACAAATTGACAGGGCTTTTAAACTAAGGGGTTGTGCATCTTTGCAATTTCTTTTTTTAATACAGCAATTTGAAAATGTTTATAGAGTTCCTAATTTAAAAAACAACAACAAAAATACATTATTAGTTAAGCACAGGTTTAGACACTTTACAGGACTGTCTTAAACAGTTCCTTTGTAATGCAACATAAATACATGTTATTACTTTGCTAATGAGTAAGAGCCAAGTTACTGCAGAAGTGTACTGACATGATCCATTCTATCACACCATGCAGAAAAGAGACAAGATGTTTCCACTGGCAGCACTGGCAGAATTACCAGTCTTTCAGGTAGGGGTGGTTTCAGATGTGTTGGGAGACAGTGGAAGTTTTTGGCGTGGGAGATCAGCAGAAAGCAAGCTATCGACCTTGTCTTCTAAGGCAGCCAAAATATAGACAAGCAGAAGAACATCACTACTTTTGCTTCCCGGAATTTGTTTGCCGTATTGAGTCCTGATCTACCTTTGAACTGAGATGCTTAGACAAGGATCAGATTCACATGCTGAAGGTCCATCACCTTCCCTCCTGTCCTGGTTTGAAGGACAGGTGTCTGCTAAGGAAGGCAGGAACCTCCCTTGGAATGGAAAATGTAAACCCTTTCCCTCCGAATTGTTGCAATTTTGAAATTAAGGGGCTCTCAGGCAAAGGTATGGAAATAGGAATAACAGTTCTTTACTAGTATGGATATTAAAGCAAACAAACAACTACTACAACATTAACACCAAACAGCACCAGGAGCCCGGTCCCAGCCCTCTGGCCTGAGGC
>JAVFHW010078812.1:18281-45329 GCA_032159205.1 Eurystomus glaucurus suahelicus | reverse complement strand
CCCGCGGCTGCAGGGGGCGCTGTGGCCGCGAGCTCCGGCAGACACGTGGCAATGGCGGCGGGACGGGAAGGAAGCGAGGCTCGGCTGCACCGGTTCCCCGGGGCGGTCGGTCCCGGCGGTCCGGCGGGGCTCTCGGGAGCGGCGAGCTGGGGCGGCAGGACGCCTCGGCAGGCGGGGGGTGCGAGGCTACAGTGCAGCAAAACCCAGAGCAGTGCCGAAAGAGCAGCGGGGGCGGAGCAGCGGCAGCCCGGCTCCCGACAGGGCAGGGAGCAGCAACTCAGGATCCCGGGCACGCGAGCAGATGGTAACAGGTCCCCCTTTAAGAGAGGTAGAGGTTAATAAGGTCCCAGTTCAGTGGCTGCTCTCACAAGCAGAGGCTCACCCCATGGCAGAAGAAAGCAGCTCCGGGCGGGAGGTGGGGTCCAGCGGCAGCAAGGAAGGAGCACCTCCAACCATTCTCCTGCAAAGCCGAGAGCAAGAGCCAGCAGCTGCCCCAGCCCCGCCTTTTACCAGCCCAGTTCTCGAGATATCTCTGTCCCCTCCAAGAGAAACTCCCAGATAAGAGAAACTGCAACCAGGTGCTTTCCTCCCCAGGGCTTTTGTTCTTCTTAAGTACCCAGTCGTTAGTTTTTCCTAGCAACTTATGGGAAAAAATTCTATACCTAAAAAGGAGCAAAAGGAAAGAAAACCTAATCCCCAACACCTCCATAGTGGGCAAGTGGCAGACAGTATCCAGTGTTAAATAAGTGTATCATCTGTTGCTCACTGAAGGAAAACATCTAACTTTTGTATTTTACTGAGTTCTTCATAGTTCTGGGACAAGCAGCAGGGCATCAGTATGGACAATTCAACATGGAGCTATAGCATAAAAAAAAAAAAAGAAGCCAGATAACCAGGAAAACACAAGGTAAAAAGAAAGGTACAGAGAAAAAGACATGAGGATCGGTATGGAAAGCACAATAGCACTGATGTGTACAGTGGCATATCTTCATCTGTGTGTAGCATCAGTTTCTCCATTTTCTACCACAGCCTTGGTCAGGTGTTAAGAAAGCTTGCAAATGGTTAAGACATGAAATAGGTTGTTGGAGTTTATTTTTTTTAATGAAAAGATGTAGAAAAGATATCTTGCCATAGAAAGGAGATAAATAAGAGGTGCTGCTTTAGTGAGCATGCATGCATACAAAATGATCAGTGACGTAAATCAGATTAAGGGTTAAGACTATATCCTTTGTCTAGCAAATCTAGAGCTTTTAAATTTTATAAGAAAGTACAAAATTCCTAACAGATAAAGACTGTATTTTGACAGAGGTGTAGTATATTGAGACTGTGGAATTCATTGTTACAGCAAGTAATCAAGGTTGGATTAGATGATCTCTAGGGTCCATTCCAACCTAAGACATTCTATGATTCTATGATAGTTTAGCAAGTTAAAAAATGAGACTAAATTGTTGTGATCTCAAAATTTAGAGTTGTCACAACTGTAGGTGCTTAGGAAGGAACTGTTTTGTTAAACAGAGGCTCTAGAATTTAAGCTGAATTTTAACTATTAGAGCTTAGATGAATACAGTTATAAAAGACTTCTACTCTATTGTCACTGCTGTAGCATTCTCATATATTCCTCTGAAGTATTCAGTGTTGCTCAGACTGAGAAATGGAAACATGGATTAGAGGGACTAAAGACCTCATTGTAAAACATTTATTTTTAAGATTATAATCCAACTCTCCACCCCCCCTTCCAGCACTTCTTCTACCATGTTTTTAGATTTAGAAGTGATTTTATTTGCTGCTTTGTAAAATACAAATAATTTAATTCTGAGTGAAGGTAGTAAATACATCAGAAATAACCTTCATATTATACTGTCTGATACATGGTGGATTGTAAATTGTTATACACTACCATAAACAGAATTTTTTATTTCTGATGCCTCTGAGTAATAGAAAGCAGACACTAAAAATAATAAACAAGTCAGAAGATTTATCATACCACAAAGGCAGTAAATTGACGGCACCAGTTAACAAGCAGCAGGTGGAGACTACCATTTTTCCTTTGCATTTACTATAGGCTTGTAATGAAGAGACACAGATTGAGAACATGACTTTTGGCCTTTGTTATTGCTATGTCAGAGAAAAGCTATGTAATAGCTTAATTAATAATTAAAATAAGCTTAAACTTACATCCCCACCTTGCTAGGCTATGGATCTTATGAGTTCAGGTACAATAAAGTCTTAACTGACTTCCCAGCTGGGCCTGGTTCACATGAACACACAGCTCTCCCTACACATCTGCTAATATCAAAAATGGCGAAGATTTCCCTTAGCAGAGTATGTAACATCTAAGAGAAAGATGCTGAAGCCATCAGAGCTGAAAGTCTAAAACTGTTGTTATATTTACCTTCATGGTGCCCAGTGTAGATCAGGGGTCTGCTGTGCAAAGCTTTGTCTGAATGCATAATACAAAAGCATCTGAGCTTCCAGGAGTTTAAATGTTAAGACAGGATCTTGTTGACTGAGGAGAATGATATAGCACTATGTTGAAATGCACCCCTTATGATATGATCTCCATGTGTGAATTATGGTTGTCTTCTATCTAACAACTTAGAAGTCCCTTTCTTCAGCACACGTCACTGTGCCAACATTTATAATTGGGACCATACACAATAGTACATGGAGGATTTCATTTAGTACTGTGCTATGTACTAAGGGAGAGGTTTTTGTTTTAAAAGTGAAAAACAACACAGTGAGACTAAACTGCCAGATCTCTGAGATTAGGCTGCCAGATCTAAAATGCCTAAACCATACGGTGCACAAGATGAAAACTGACATTTTTATTTTCTTGGGGAGTCTTGAAAAGTAAATTCATAACAGATGCAAAGTAACAAGGTGCCTGAACATCATTTTCAGGTCGCAGCCCTGCAAGGTTTAAAGCTCTTCTGTGCAATCTACAGAAAGCCTGTATTTATACAACTAGTCAGGAGTCACTTACATACAAACAGAGTAGCTGAATCTTGTCCCTAACTTAATTTTCTTTCTAATATGTTTTCTTGGCTTCATTGAGAAGGTATTGAGTAGGGCTTTGGAGCAGGATATATCTTCTTTTAGCTGCCTGAGCTTATGTCCTTTATGCCAGAAGTCTTACAGTAACCTATAAACTTTGGATAAATACCCTCATGGACTGGAAACTGCTGAAGTTTCATGATAAAGGTCTGTTGACATACACCACAGTATTTTGAATCCTTTTTGCATTGAGGACACTCAAGATCAAGATCTGCACTCAAGATCTGTATGTGTGTTCTTTAGGCAGAAGTCCAGCTCTTGTACCTCCTTGCTGTGAGGCTTTGTTTGCATCTCCTGTGGCTATAAGAACATGGGACTGATTCTCCCATATCTTCAATGATTTAATCTTGTCTTAGCTGCACTGAAGCCAAAGGGAAGAATTTATTTTTCAATCTCCTTTTAATGGACAGGACATGGTAAGAAAAGTTTTGCTCCTGAAAGCTTAAAACTTAAGGAAAGTATTCTTTGTTCCATTTTCTGCTTATTACATTTCTGAGGTAAGATTTTTAAAAAGCAAAGGAAGTTGGGGATTCAATAGTATGTATTTTTGTCCTGGAACTTGCAAAATTACAAGGATCTTAAAAATTGAGGAAAAATAAAAGCTTTATTATTGATTTTGTACGTTAGCCAAACTGAAAGCTTGTCCTGATATCTAAAACCACAGAGCCCTTCCCAAGAAGTCTTGAGTCTGATTTGCAATGTCATGATACTTAAAATCTGCATATGAGCACAAAGAATAATTTTTGAAAGAGAAATGGATTTTTAGAGGATATCTGAACTAAGGTTTGGGGTGCTACTGTTTCTAGTATTCAGTGTAAAATCTGGGCCCACATTCTTTACACCTCCTGTAGTTAGTGTCAGGGCCTAGGAGACACATCCCTTTCGAGGAATTTTGGCGTCTGGGGCTCAGGCCCAGCTCAGAGAGCAGCCCTGCCCTGCCCAGTGCAATAGGAAAAGGCTCCCAGATGCCTGCAGGGTGGCACTGGCCAAAGGTCCCTCCCTGTTCTGTGGGAGCTGCTTTTAAGCAGACCTGGGGCTGCACTTCTGCTCAGCTACCCTGCTCCCTGTCTGGGGCGGTGAGACAGCCCTGGCTGCTGGCCCTGCCGTCCCTGCTCAGGCCACCCCCATGGCCCCTAGTCCCCAGAGAGCAGCAAGTGCCACTCGAAATGCCAGTGCTGTTAACCTACCATTCCTGCCAGACCCCATAACAGTGCCAGTTGCAAGGCAAAAGTTTCCCTGACAGCAGCAGTGCATGGATCAGGCAGACCTCACCACAGACATGAATAATAAAGACCAATCGACTTCATCAGCTTTCAGCTTTACATGCTGGAAGAAGGACATCTTCCAGATCAGCTGCAGTGAGAGGTCAGCTCATGAAGAATTAGACTACAATCTGCAATTTTACAGGAAGAAGCAAAACAAAATCAGTCCTCTGAGTTGATGCCCCAGGCTTGGAGCACCTACTTCCCGATGGGATTATTGTAATATCAGCCACATGGAGTTAACCTTGAAGATCCTATGGAAGTTACAGCTGTGCAAAGCATCCCAACAGGCAAGGAAAAAGGCCTCACAGAATTAAGTAGGAGTAAATTAGCACATCAGCTCACAGAGTGATTTACCTTGTTTAGATAAAATCTGTGGCTTTATGAAGAGGGAGGAAATGCAGAGCACCCCTGTGATGCAGTTAGGCACCCAGCAATACATAAAGGCCTAACCCCAGCATTAGATTACCAGATGCTCAGGGGTTCACTAATCCACTAGCTATAACATCTGCATTCCAGAGTTTTCATAAGAAATGCTACAGATGAACCCTTTAAATCCCTTTGAAGCAATGACATGCTTCAGAGTTGCTCTCTCCCCTTCCCTCTAGACCAGGAGGGAATGTCCCACATGAGATATCCCCCCTGTAAGAGAGATGTGGGTAATCTCAGGCTTAAATCTTCAGAAGTTCTTCGGGGTAGTGAAAATGTGTGCGTTGGAGGAAAGCTGTCCCACTGAACATTGCAGTGCTAGATGGGTTCCTCTTCGTTGCTCTCAGACCTTCTAAAATACACCTTTAGTTTAGATTTTATGAACAATGGCATAGGAAATTTATTTTCAGGTATGTTGGTTAATATTCTAAGCAAATGCTTATTTTGATGTACCCAGTCAGCTGGAAAGCTTGATATCGTGCCTTAGGCCCAGATATGAACTTGTTGTACTGAGAGAATCATAAATCCTTTTGCTAACTTAATGGCAAGAAGTACAGTGCTTAAGTTTTTTTCCCCTCAGATTTCAGGAATAAGTTAAGTCGTCACATCAATTTATCAGCGTTTTCCAGGTAACTGGCATAGCTGCAGTTTCTTCTGGATCTTGTGGAGTATGTAAAAGATGGTTTTGTTTTGAATTAAGAAATTATATTGTGATCCCTTTCTCTCATGCATTGTACAGTATGTATTTGATGTCTGAACTGGAATAATCATCAGCTTTTACCAGTCTGCCATCACTCATTCCTTGTTAATAAAATTTTGTCTTCTCCTCAATTGTACTTTTGTCATTGAATGGCAATGGCATTAATAATCAGAAGCACTTTGACCTGCATAAAACATCCCATCCTGCAAAATGATTCTCTGACTGATTGCCTAAATTGCAATACACTGTTTCTCTTCTCTATTTTGATGGACGTTAGGTAGGCAAAGTCCTTAGGCAACAGAATAGATCTTGATTCTACCAAAGAGAGGCAATAGGGAGTTTTCTAAAACAAATCAACAGAGTAAATGGGTAGTTATGGCTGATAAGTAATCCCAGGAAAATGTGAAGCCTTTACAAGAGTTCCCACCCTCTTTTTGTGTATTTATTTATATGAGATACTGTCGCGGTCGGGCACGCAGAGGTCCAACCACCTCCCAAAGGGAGAAGGGTTGAGGGTAAATTGGGATATCTCCCCAATCTGTTCACCACAGATACATCCAGCTCTATATCTAATGATACCTCAAGTCATCTTTTGGGGGGATGAGAGCAGCTGTGATTTGGATAAAATATTTGTCCTCCTTCACAAGGAATTAACTGAGTTTTATTGATTAAGCTAAGAATTAAGGAAAGTTTCTTGCCCCTTATTCCCAAGCTTTGACTGCAGGTTCCAGGAGGACACTGACTGGTGCAAGAAAGTACTACTTTCTACTTTAGAAAGTACTGCAGTACCATAGTAGAGAATAATACCAAAATAAAGTGATAACATTTTACGAGACCAAGTTGCATGTACATGCATGATCCACCAGGGTGTTTGGTTTTTGTTTGTTTGTTTGTTTGTTTTATCAGGAAGCATATGATTGGTAAATGTGCTCATATATGTGCAGTGCTGGAAAATGAGTAGATGACAGCACTCTGACAGGGCTCTATATTCTTCCAGTTTGGTAACATGACAAACCAAAGGTCTTCATACTCACTTCTGAAGGAGCCATTATGGAGATATTTTAGTAAAGACAGGACATGAAAGAAAATTAAGACATCATGAATCACCAATAAGTTGCAGTATAGTCACTACAGAAGTAGAGGTAACTTCAGTTATCACATTTACTCATTCACTAAAATCTCTGTAAGCAACACTGAAATAATAGTGACAACTGAATTCAGGGTTCACTTTTGCCATGTTTGTATTTACAAATGTATTTTTGAAAGAGCAAGGAACTTAAGTTCAATGTCCTGAGTAATATGACTTCTTATACCAGTTCTAAATTTGATACGTTTGCCTTAAACTCTTTCCAGTGAAATGAAAAATGCTTGACTTGTTGAACACCAGTATTTGGAAGTCACGGATCACTGTGTTTCTACTACACATTACAAATCACTCCAAAATTTGTCAGAATACCATTATTCCTTTTCCTAACAGTATTTGCATTAAGATTAGCTTTATTCTATGCAACATTGAAAATAACATAGTCCAAGAGAGAAAATGATTGTGAAAACCTTAAACTTGTGTCTTTCTTTTACTGAATCTTTTCCTTTGGTTACTTTTTTATTTTCCTACATATTATCAAAACATGATTGGTATGTTTAATTTTGCTCCATTTTTGTACAGCTTAATTGCAGTAATCCAGTACATAATTAAGTACAAGAGTCAGTGCTCAATTCCATCACTTTCCATGAGAGTGCATCTTCATGACAAGGCATAGGAAACCCTAAGTTTACCTTATAAAGTAAATCAGAGACTTGAAAATGTACTATTTAAAGCCATGCTAAAATATAGGAGGTCATTTTAAGCTTGTGAAATAAGTTTAGTGAAAATGGAGGGCTGCTTAATCCACTTTGTGCTCTAAGTGGTAGGATATGAAAGTTCATTAATCAGATCAACTTGAGGTTCTCCAAGACACTACCACAGAAGACTACTGTGGACAGTACAATTAGGAACACCCACCCTGTGCTGCAGAAATTTACCTGCAAACTCTGCCCACAAATCATATCAAACTCAACCAAACCCCAGCTATCTTTTGGTTTTCCTGCTTCTGTGCAACGGAGGAATTGTCTTTTAAACTTGCTATTGAACATTTCATAGGCAACGGCTCCACACTTAAAGGCAGTTTTGGGAAAAGCAATTTATTTGAGATTGTGAATTCAATCCTACACCTGACTCTATATTATGAGGAAATGTAAATCCTCTGCTCAACATATTTCTCCCTCTGTGCTGCACAACTTGCTAGAGCCAAAACTAAATCTCTGGATCTACAGAGCAGTATCCCTGTTCAAAATTAGAAGCAGATGATATGTCTTCTTCAAGAGGTATGATTCCATAGCTAAATATTTACATAATTTGTTTGTTAAAAAGGAAAACATTTACAAAAAACATTGAAAACTTCAGCAGACTTAGACAGTACTGAAAGGATAGGAGCTCTTCTATCTCTGGTTCTTGCTGACTATGCTAGCGTATGACACTTAGAGATCCAGTCACTGTGTCTCTGGATGCCTCCATTCAGTTTGCTGCAGCAGCATTTGTCTATTGTCCTAAACATCCCCCAGGTCGCTCTGCTTCTAAGTGGTGAAACATCCAAATTTTTCCATGGTGTCAGAAAACCTAGTTGGAGAGAGTCTTTGCACAGGATTGGAGGAAGAAGGAGATAAGACAGCAAACTGCTGATAACATTAACTTCATGGAGAGATTTGGAGCTACCTGATCCAGTCTCCTGAGTTGCCCATATACCTTATCAAAGGGGATATCAAAAGCTATGGTTGGGTCTAGTTGCATCTGTGGTAGAGCTGCTGTTCTTCAGGGTTTCTAAAACTAGCAGTCAAAATAATTTAGTTTTGTCTTCAATTTTGGATGCAGAATCTTTAGCACATGTTCGAAGGACTCCAGTGTATGTTTAGAAATGTTAGCATTCTTGCATCCAAACCTTTCACATATCAAATAGTTTTAAAAGCTACATCCTTCCCTGGGGATTTAAACTCATGGATTTATTCACATATCATCACTGTATATGGTAATAACACAGAGGAAGGCTCCAGAGAGACCTTATTATAGCATTTCAGTACTCAAAAGCGACCTGTAAGAAAGATGGACAAATCTTTAAAGCATGGACTGTTGCAATAGGACAAGGGGTAATGGTTTTAAACTAAATGAGAGTAGATTTACACTAGATATAAAGAAGAAATTGTTTTACAATGAGGGTGGTGAACAGGTTGCCCAGAGGGGTTGTAGAAGGCCTGTACCTGGAAACTTTCAAAGTCAGGTTGAGATGGGGCTCTGAGCAATCTGATCTAGTTGAAGCTGTCCCTGCTCACTGCAGGGGAGTTGGACTAGATGACCTTAAAAGGTCCCTTCCAACACAAAACATTCTATGTTTCTATTGTATTGGAGTTACACCAGAAGACAAAAACAAGGTTCATCCTATCATAACAGAGGATACTATATACCTAAACATATTCAGCAAGTATATACTCTGCATAATACCTAGCTTTTATTTTAGCAAGGCAGTAGTGAAAAATCAAGGTAAATGGGGAAATGGGAGTTTGCTGTTATAAAATGTGGTACGAAACCATTTCTCTTTGCTATAATAAAGTCATATTTTTAAGGTAGGTAATAAATAACACCATAGTTATACATATAGCAAGTAACACCAAAAAGTCATATGAATAATTCCTCATTTTCACTGCCCTAAAGCATCTATGGGTTTTGATGTGCCTCACAATAAAGTGAGTGGATGGTTTGCATAGTATTAATTTTTCAATGTTTGTGTTTTTCTCCCTTCCTTTGAATTCTTTTCCCCTTAGAGAGGGGAAGATATCAGTATATATGACAAAATAACAACAACAAAAATCTGTTTCTCCATTAGAATATCTTGCTTTTATGTCTAAAGGCAGTTTCAAATTCTGGGAAACACACTACCATATACCTTAGTTTTGCAAGCTTTGTGTTTGCAGTGGAACAGTTTCCATTCCAAAGAATTTTGCATGCATTCCTGAAACATATCTGAGAAGCACTCATATGCATGCAATTGAAATGCCACTGACAAATGCTGAAAATGAATGGAATGTGATTTAGTAATGTTTATGATGTTATTAACAAACAACAAGGGTTTTTTTTAAGGACTTATGGTTCTGACATCAAAACCTTCTCAATAAAACAAGACATGTTCTTGGAAGTTGTAGTTTTTTTAAAGAGTAAGAAAAATACTCAATTAAGTTCTCCGGGCTTTGATATCTTTTTCTACACTAATCACTAAAAAGGTGGATTTCTCAAAAACTTTTTGTAATGAAAGACCATTGGCAATACAGATCTAGGCCTTGAGAAAGCTGAAATCTCAATTCCGTTTTATTTGAAAGTACCAAGATTCATGAATAAATTCTACTAGCACATTCATACATGACTGATAGGAAGCAGCAATATATTTGGGTGACAGGCTAGGAAGATACCTTATTAAAGTCTTCCTGAAAAATCATCCTAAGATCATATGAGGTTCCCAGGGCCTACTAATCAAAAGACTCTTCACCACAAGTGTCAAAAAAACAAAATAAAAGATACCAATTACTAACTGAAAAGTAGATAAAAAGATATTTCAGTCTATCATAAGCATAATGTAAACTGAAAGAAGACCTTTCTCTAACAAAATATCTCATAAACAGAAAGATAGTTTTGGCTTTAAAGTGAAAATCACTTATCAGGAATACTAAGCAAGTTTTGTTTTCTGTTGATCACAGTTAAGTGCCTCGTTATTCAAATCACAGACATTAAGCTCTCATACAGGTTTGGTAAGTTTTTGCTGTTTGGTTTTGGGCAGGTTTTTTTGTTTCGTTGGTTTGGTTTTGTTTTTGTTTTAAGCCTCAGGCTAGCTGAGACTTTAATTCATGTGAATTCTGTAACATCAATGTGTTGGTAAGAGATTAAAGGTGTAAGAAACTGTTCTTGAAACACCACTAAATCTAATTATTTAAGTGAAAATTCATGGAGGCATTAAAAAAAGGCTGTGATACCTGTTTTCTAGATGCCATGTGCTTAAGATGGAATTCCATATAAGTGGATGACGGCTACCAAAAAGCCAATTGACAGTGAAGCTATTCCAAGAAATACAAAAACGTCAGAATGCCTCAAAAATAAGACCCTTTTGATTTTATGTTTAAGTGCATTTAAAAGACACTTAAAATGCACTGAACTTTACCTAACTTTACATACAGAGATTTACATCTCTGCTCCACATCACAGTTCTGTAATGTGGGAACCTGAGTGTATGATTCACTATGCTATTATTGTCAAATCTGGTTTTGTCACATACAGGAAAGATATCAGGGTTGAACTGGATGACTTTGCTAAAAGGTTGTTTATATACCCTTAAGGAAATATCTGCTGTCAGAGGTGATCAATTGTTTTTATTAACTGCCAAGTATAAACCTTAAACTGCATCAGGCTGACTGTCCTGGAACCACTGCTCTAATAAAATGGCCTTGGAGGTCTTTCTCCCATAGCATTACCTACTAACAAATTAGAAAAAAACCCTTCATAGCCATTTCAGGCCAGGATATCCACTAAACTGCTCTTAGCTAGCAGTGGTGGCAAGGACAGGAGGTGACTTCTGGATCTCAGCAGGAATCAAGTTTCCAAGTCATGTTTTAGTAGCCAGGTTTTTCAAACCACCTCCAGCCCAGCCTAGCTAGGACCAAGGGAAATGCAGGACTCATGCCTCTGTGCAGGTTGGCACGGGCAGAACTCACTTCCATTACATGTCGCGTAAGGGACAACCTAAAACATTTTTTACCTGTTACATTTTCCGCCAGGCTGTGGCTACAACTCTTATTCAGTGTCACCATTCCCAGCAATAAGTCAATTCCCTTCCTACTGTGCTGCCGCCATCAACCTCCCACCAATAATGCTCACTTATATACAAAATGGATGTATTCAGTACATTCTTAACCCTTATGAGGATTCAGAAAACAGGAGCCTTTCCTTTCCCAACACCATTTTTCTAACTGAACAGCCACATGGCAGACCAGTCCTCTATATCTCAGTCAGTTAGACAATGGGTTAACATCAGCTGCTTTTCCCCACATCACCCTTGGAAGGCAATCAGGTAAATTAGTATAGCTGGTTTACAACACATTACACCAACTGTACAGGAGCCTTCTTAGTCTTTTGACTGTGAGCCAAGGAGGGCTACACAGAGGGTAGATCTCTGGGGGAGTATGTATAATTCTGAAAATACAGTCTTAAATCAGGAAGTCAGGGGAGCTTGGGAGCTTATATTTAGGGAGGGTGCTTTATTGATGTGATTATTTTGGTATCAGTGGAATTACTACAGCAATTACAAAGCTCAGTATGAGGTCTTCATAACAGGCTATTGCTTTCACTGTTGTCCAGAAGAGTCTGCCTTAGAGTGTATAAAAGGAGGAGGATAACTGATGTTACCCAATTAACATTGCCAAGCATTTAATTCCCTGCATTTGGATGCTTATGATGAAATGTATTTATGTGGTTAGTATAAAGTACTTGACATCGATATTTAAGTGTAAGTTAGATTTCCTTTTTTTCACAGCTCTATGCCATTTTTAAATAGAATCAGTGTACCCTAGAGAGTTGGAGAAGCCTAGGAAATTAGAAAATTTATATCAGCAAGACCTGATTTAAATTTTCCTGAATTCATACCTTTACTTTTGCTTACAACTAAGACTCTTTTAGGAAACCTTCTCAATGATCTTTTGTGAAGTTGTGATGAGCACAGATAAATCTTCTTGTTTATCTTCTGAACTATGCAGAGTTTGCTATCGATGGAAAAATTTTACAGTTTCTCTACTTACAGAAATAGTATAAAATTTGAACAGCTGGGATATCCAATAAACATTATTTCTTTCAATACTGAAAATGCCAGCTCTCCCTTCAGTTCCAGTATCTTATCTGGCTTTTCTTTCTCCTTTGAATTTTTAATCTGGAAGATTAAAGTCAAGCACTAGGGTCATTTCTGTGGCCTGACAGTAAAGAAACTGAGAGTTTAATCTGTTGGGAGCTGTTTTAACACTTGCCATTAGAATTTTTGGCAAATATTTTCTGGACACTGTAAGAATGTTTGTGTTTCAGTTTGAACCACAAAGATGCAGGAATAGTTGTAAAAATACCAGTTAAAGCATAGATTTAGTGACTGCAAAGTCAGTTGCATACTTCAAAACCCCAAGGAATCTAGAATGGATTATGTTGCTTTAAGGCCCTGAACTGCTCCTCATGGAAGGAATTTTTCTATGGGGGATCCTGGCACCACTGCAGCCATCAGAGTGAAGGATAGTCAGCAATAGCCATCTCACAAACTGCTGTGGGGGTCTGGCCTAGTCTGTGGGATAATTTCTTACCAAAGTGAAAAAGAAAGGGCTGTTACAAGGTAGAACTTCCCTTATCTGCCTTGTTCTCATTACAAATCATTTTACTGTGCAGTTAAACTCTAATTCTAAGGGCTTGTAAATGCCTTAAGAATTCCTCTGCTCTCCTTTCTGTTTTAGCCTCCAGCTTTGTGCTTTACTTTTAGGTAGAATAGTGAGCAATAAACAGTAAACATGTACCCCGTTGAATACATAGGGTTTCCATACATAGAATTAATTTTGGAGAGTATAAATTTGTCTAATTAACAGTAACTTTGTTTGTTGCTACAGAAAAGCTACATACATATTTCAAATTTTTCAGGGTGAGGGGGAATGTTGACAGACATGGGAGAAATAATGCCATGTGTTGTTCCTGGTGCTAGCTGCTGTAAATGAATGTGTATATCCTGAATTGACAAATTAAACTGATCAGATAAAATTAATGGAATTTTTGCATGAACAAAATTTTGTATTATCGGTCTATATATCTTAACTCAGTATATCAGTACTTATCAATGTTATACACTTCTTCAGTTTCTGTTGAAACAACTGGATACTGCTTTGGATCTGGTTAGAGCAATCTGTTTTACTAGTGATCAGCTGGTGGGTCTTGTGTGCCACTCACAAACTGCTCTTACTTCTTTTACAGCATTGATTTTAGGCAGAGCACAGTGAACAAGGGCAGCAGGTGGACATGGGCACTGTGACGGCCATAATCTAGAGCCAGATTAGCTGGGGTGATCTGGGTGACCCAGGGCCTGTGGTGCCATCCTGCTGCAGGGGCAGTGTGAAAGCAGGAGGCTGGGGAGATACCCTGCGTGGGATGGTGTGGTCCCAAAGAGTGGTGTTTGAACAGGGTCATCTTCACTCAGCTTCTTCCTCTTGCCCTTGCTCACAGTGCAGTTAGGGTGCAGACAGAATGGCAACTCACTAATGCTGTTTTATTGCTTAACTGATGTCAGCAGGTCAGGTGAGACTAAGAATTAGATGTAGTTGCATGACAAAGACCAGGAAGTGCGTAAGCCTATTTCTCATCTGTGAATGTAATTTGTTGTATGAAATACCATGTGTGTATGCATATGGGCATGGAAACAGAAAATATTTATGGGTGGACAGTGTGAGCAGTGATGATGCAGTGACAGTCTTCTGGTCTAAATCTCATTAACATCTACATCGAGGGTCATGAAATTGTTATAAAAGTAAAGTAAATGAGAATCGGATCAGATAGCATAAAGAACAGTCTATGGCAAGAGTGGAGAGTTTAAGCCTATAAAGAAAAGTGCTTCTCTTCTGAACAAACCCTAAAGTTTCAGATAATAAAGAGTATTCAACATTAAAAGGTAAGGCAACCAAGCATATGTGAGGAGAAGCGTATCGAAACCTGTAATGATATCTGCTTCCTTGCATTAAACAGAAACATTTAAAACAAGCACATTCCCAGCTATTATATTATGCCTTCACAGTTGGTAAAATACAGCATAATCCCCTCTGCAATAAAGCAATCCAAAAGTGGAAAGTTAAAAAAGACCATAAAAGAAAAGTAGACTGTGTGGATTTACAACATAAACACTATGCTCATGCCAGCAGCATTGATGGAACTACACAGCAATGAAAACTGCTCCTTGTGATGACTTTTCTTACCACTGTAAATTTGCTGCCTTTATTTTACATCCAGTTACCTTCCTCCTGTTACCTGATGGAATCTATAGTGCAAATGCTGTATTTATTTGAGGTGTATAAAGTTGTGTGTGCTCTGAGGTCACATCTGCTCCATTTTGCCCGATAGAATCTTCAATTACAATTTGCACTTCTTTCCTTTTCTGTCTTACACTGGTGTTTTGATAGAGAAAAAACATCTGCCTCCTTGTGCCCTCACCTTGCTTGATCCCACAGTCTCTGCAGTAACAGAACAGACTGACATAAAGCTGTGACAGTAACAAATGCAGCCTCTTGGTATTTATGCTTTGGACACTTGTTCACTGCACAGTTTCTGGTACCTCTCTTGAGCAGGATAATGCATTCATCTATTAACAGATTGTGTTGAGAGAACAATTAATACAGCTTGGTATTACTAAATAGATTATACACTTGTCCCATTTGTACTAATAAGGCTTTTGAAAATGCTTTGAATGGGACTTCCTTCCTGTACTGTGCACAGGAATAGTAGAAGCTAGTACAATTTGCAAACTTTCTAAGTATCTACACACAACCCTTGAGACCACTTGGAGCATTTGAATAGTCAACAGCTTTGAAAATTGGGCTATGTAGATTGTAGATGGATATCTAACTATGGAGCTGCAAACATCTCATACCTGAAAATCCAGAATATTTCACATTTAAACTTTGCAACACCAGTTTTAATTTAATATTTTAGTATCCTTATGAAATTTTCTTCTGTGGTCACAGCTTATCTCTTCACCTTGTGTCCTACTTTCATCTAGTGTGTCTATTAAGCCAGAGGAAATAGCCTGAATGTTTTACATACTAATAAAGGAGCATAAATTGCGCTAAACTAATATATGTTGCTCTAAGTAATTTTTCTTCATCCTTCAGCACTGAAGGTATGCAGATTCATTTGACATTAGTTTTTCACAAGCCCACTAAATCCGACACAGATGCAGCTCTTGAAAAAATAAAATCTCTTATTCTTCCTAGACAGGTCTTAAATGTTTTAGAAAGAAGATAAGCTAACATGAACAAATACATTTGGCAGCTTAGCCTAAACAAAGAAGTGGCATCTTCTACTCCTCTGGGTGGGAACTGCAGAAATGGCACCTTTTTTCATTTGTCATTCTGTTGAATTCAATGATATGTTACATACTAAAAGGACCTCTAATATAACCGAGAATGTTACAACCCAAGCCAAAATATTTAGGTGTAATAAGACATTATGTGGACTTACTGAGCACACCATTACAACAAATTGTGTTGCTTTGGGAAGGCATTTCTTTTCATACCTGTTGCATGATCATCAAACAACCTTAGCACTTGTTTTCAGTGTATCTGTTTTGATAATCAATTACTTGCTATGATGCCCAGAAACTGCATTTTAACTCTACCCGAATTAAAAATGAATCCTCTCTCTCCTGTTCTTTTCTTCTGCCTGCTTCCCTGAGAAGGGACAGCAAAGAAACACCACAGTAGAAAGCAGTGTAAACACTCTCAAGATCAAGGGATAATCTTAATGGGGAACTTTAATGCTAAACGGTTTGTCAATTAACCAGGTGGTCGCAGATTAAAAGCAATTTTTATAAGGTGAGTTATTCACTGCTAGAGGTTCAAGGAGGATATATTATTGGTTTTGTAGTCATTAGCCTTATTTGCTCAATTTTGTTTTCAAGTTGGATTGCATCCTGGGCTGTATTGCGGAGCAGTTTTGGACTCAGAACCCTTCACCTGTGTTTCATTCAGTATGGATGTATGATGAAGAGAAAAAATTGGGTCCTTCTTCTGAAAGCCAAACATAACCTGGCCTGGTGTGCTCTTCCAGACAAAATACAGCCTGTGATGGACACTCAGGTTTAAGTGCAAGTCATTTGACTGTTGAACAAAGTCTCAGCATGAATTTCTGCTCTATGCTTTATCAGAACAAGGTGTTCAACTGGAGATATGTTGCCTATCTTTGCCTTTCCCTAGTGTCTGAAAGAGCAGGGATCATAATTTTCAGAAAGAGAGAGGAACTATTTTTGCCTTCATTATCTCAAACTAAGATCTGAAAAAACTTGAAGAGATTCTTCAAGCTTCTTTTTTAAGATCAAGGGGCAAAGATTAAGTGCAAAGAGGGGAGAACTGGTTTAAATGCCCTGCCTGTGGTTTAGGTATCCCTTGCAGTAAATTTTCTTCATTAGCAACGTCTGTGGTTGCTGAGCTTCACACATATACCTTAAGCAATCAAAGTAATTATTTTTTTTTGCATGTATTGCCTGAAAACATGTAGCACAAATTGCATAGATGGTATTTATTAACTCCAAATTTAATTGTAACTCATTTCCTCACTATTCATGTGCTTAGCATCCTGTTAAGAGTATAAGCAATTCTTTAGAATAACTTTATTTAACAAATGAAATTGCTCTTTTTCTTAAAAGGTCTATATGCAGGTTCTCCTCTTCCTCCGGCCTGTTTTGGACTTGCTTATGCACCTCTGAGACATGGGGTTTATCTCAGCCTAAGGGAAAATGTTTTCTTTCTGTCATCTCCTAAAAATTTTGGCAGTAAATCACTGACACTCTTGGAAAAGAGGGAGCACCTGGAGGGCAAGATTTCCCAGAATTCATTAGGAAAACTTTTCCCTCCATCTACCACCCACACTTGCACTGCTCCCAAGCTCTGTGGGGATTAAACAGCCAGAGGTTATCCAGAATCTCGTCCAGTGGCATTAAGCCACTGGGGAAGCTCCATCCTGTTCTAAGGGAAAAGGGGGTGATAATCTCTGAAGTCAGTCATCGCTTTAGGAGACACTTCAGAGATTCACAGCTGTAGCATTTCTCATGAAAGCCCTGGAATGCAGATGTAATAGCTAACGGATTAGTGAATCCCTGAGCATCTGGTAATCTAATGCTGGGGTAAGGCCTTTTGGATTGCTGGGAGCACTGTACAGTAAGAAACTGCTCTGAATTTCCTCCCTGCTCAAAATATGATGTATCCAAACTTGCTGAAGCCAAAAAGATGCTCCGAAAAGAATGCTTAAGTTGATCCCAATGCCACACCATGGTCTTTGCTGACACAAGACCTTTCCCCTTTCAGTTTGTTTAACACAAGTTCTCTCTTTTGTGATGTTCTTTTATTGTCTATCCCTGTGCCAAATAATTTTATTTTTGCCACTAGGTTCTGAAAGTAGGAACATTTTCCTTCTTTAATAAGTTACCAACTTTGTCCATGTGGTACACCACCATGTGTTGAGACCTCTACTCTTCTTTACATGTCTTTATCACATGCTCTTCTTCTTCAGTGAAGGATCTTGCATGATCTTATTGTAAGAAGTCAGAAGTCAATAGATTACCTGAGCCTCACAAAATAACGGCACTCTTTCATTTTTCTGGAAGGCTAAGATAGAAATGGACTGAGAAACCCTAAAGAACATGAAAAGAACACCCACAAAGCAGCCTGAAGGCTTTAAAAATACACTTCTGAAGTTTTTTAATGCCTTATCTAATACATGGACTACCCTATTGTGGAGAAGAGTTGTACTGGTATTTTCTAAGCTCCATGTAGGTGTGTATCCCAAGACACAAAGACACTAGTGATTCTCTTGGGTGTAACAATGAGGAAAGAAACTTGGATGAAACCCTGACTGCTTTACTCTAGCCACAGAATAAACCATTTATATATTCCAATGCTGTTAATTTCCTTCTGTTCCTAATCCATTGTGGCCTACTGTAAAAACCCCATGTTGTACCAACCAAATGAGATAACAAGGGATTCAGCCCAAGTACAGTGAAAAAAGAGCAACTTAGATATAATACAAATAAATGGAAGTTAAATAGGTACATTAATGCAATTTTACATACATATTAATATGTAAATGTAAACTAATACCTTCTATAAATAGGCTTCTAATTCACTGAAGCCTTACATCCTAAAAGCTTTGGGGATTTACAAGTTATTCTTGTGATATTTCACAGTGAGTGATTTCTCAGTCAAAAATGTTTTGGACCTGCTCTGAGGGAGGTTTCCAATTAAATTACATATACTAACAGAGAACTCCTTACAGTCACATGTATAATACAGGCTTTCCATCAGTTCAATTATGATGTGTTACATATTTTTTACTGTGATGAATGTGAGGTTGATAGAATGAAAGGAGATAGCTAAACATCTGTTACACATTTGTATTTCAGGTGTGAGTGTGAAAATAAAGCTTCATTTTTCATATTTCACCCTGTGTACTGGGTACCCTATGCTCATTATATTATAGTCTTTTAAATCGTAAAACTGCAACTCCATCATTTCTTCACAAAGCCCGATTCTAATCTCATGCTGCTCTAAATTAGGTGTTACCTCATTAAAATGGAGGATGTAGATCCTGATGTCATTTTGTGTAATCTGAAGTAAGTCTTTGCAGTTCAACTGAGGTACTTTGAATTTTCACAAGGTAACTGCAATCAGACCCAACTCCGGTTGCATGTATATGTAAAAAGCCAATATAAATGAGATCAGAATAAAGTCTGTGCTATTTATTATCTCTCTGGAAAACAGTTGATAAATTTATGTTTGCTTTTGGATATGATCAGTAGTATTCTAATCACGGTCAGTCATCTTGATCAATTAGTTGGATCCTGACAGAATAATCATTGCTTGAAGCACTTCCCAGCTGATACTTACATTTAATTTCTTCTTTTTCTTATTAAAGATTCTGCATACTTCCTGTTTCCATGGAGAAATTCTGATGCGTGCTAAAGTAGACATCAATAACAATATTTAGGGGCCCCGATGAAAATCCTTCCATTTTGAGAGAAAGGTAAGTTAGACCTTATGTTAATGACAAATAAATAAATAAGTAAAATAATAGAGTAATAGAACAGCCCAGTTGGAAGGGACCTTGAGAGATCATCTGGTCAATATTTTCATGGGATTAGATTATCCAGCATCCTTTCCAATTGCATCTCAAAAACCTCCAGTGATGAGGACTCTACTGGTCCCTAGTGAGGTTATTCCAGTGAATGATTGTTCTCACTGTAAGAAATGTATTTCTTATGCCAAGATAAAACCACTCCTGTTGCACTTTGTACCCTTTGCCCCTTGTCTTTACCATGTGACTCCCTGTGGAAAGAGAGCCTCTGTATTCTTTGTGGCTACGTTCTAAGTACTAGAATATTGTGATGAAGTCCCTACTGAGCCTTCTTTGGTCCAGGGAGAAAAGATTTGGGTTTTTTAGTCTTTCCTCACAGGACAGTTTTTCCAGACCTTTGATAATCTTTGAGGCTGTCCTTTAGATCCTTCCCAGTCCACTTGTGTCTTTCTTGAATTGTGAGGGCGAGAACTGGACACAAAGCTCCAGGTGCAGTCTGACAAGTGCCGAGGAGAATGAGATGATCACAGATTTATCTCTGCTAGTAATGCCTCTGGAGAGGCAGCCTAGGACCTGATTTGCCTTCATTGCTGTAGCAGCACACTTCTGACCCATGTTCAGCCTGTTGTCTACCAGGAACCCTGGTACCAGGAACCAGCTACTTGGTAGCTGCTCCCTAGACACACAGATCCTAGCCCGTGCTGAGCTCTTTGGTTAGGTCATTCCAGGCGCAGGACGTTGCACTTGTCTTTGCTGAACTTCACGCTGTCCTTGCTATCCCACACTTCCAGCCTGTCCAGGTTTCGCTGTAATATGGCATTCCTTTCTGATGTGTGACCTCACTACCCGGTTTGGTGTCATCAGCAAAGCTGGTGAGGGGACTTTCAATCCCACCATCCAGGATGTTTGTGAAGATGATGAACAGTGCAGGGCTCAGCATGATCTCTGGGGGACCCCAGTTGTGACACGCTGCCAGCCTGAGTGCAGACCATTGATCCCTACTCTCTGGGTGTGGCCTGTGAGTCAATTTCCTGTCCATCTCACAGACCACCCATCCAGTCGGTAGCTTGCCTGTTTGTCCAGGAGAAGCTTGTGGGAAAAATCTCCATTCTTCAGTTTCTATTCTACCAGCTGTTAGAACAATGAGTGGAGGATGGAATGTCTTACTGTTTCATGAAATGTGTTCACTCCCAATTGTCATGTCCAATGCATCATCCTAATACTTGCATAATCATAATTCACTCTGTTTTAGAAAATACCTCTTTGCACTTTTAAGTCAGAATTCCTACTCCAGTGTTTCCAGAGCTATGCAAGATCAAAGCCAGCTTTATCGGAGAGAGGAGACTGTGTTTGCTACAAAGGTCTTCACTGTAGCTGTTTTGATATAGTCCTTTTGAGAAAGGGTCTCTGGCTTTTTCCCTGTATGACTGCACTCACTCCATCCAGCTTTGAGATCAGCTGCTAGTGGACAGTGAATGCGCTGTGTTTTGGCAGCCCTCCTTGGAAAGGCTTGCTGTTTTTGGAGAGCACAGCTTCACTGAGAGCCTTGAACTGAACAGAATCCTTCATCCAACTGATAAAATGTGTTACCTGCTCTCACCCACCTTGTATTTATGACTTAATTATAGTGGTTTAATTAAGTTATTCCTGATCTAGGGAATTAGACTAGAGACATAACTGGGAAATGTACATCAGGGAGACCCACCTCACTAATCTATATTTAGTGGAAGTGTCCTGGTTTAAGTTAGAACAGAACAATTCTATTCATTGATTTTACTTTTCAGCCAAGTCTTTTCTAACTGACCACACTTTCTGAAGTTAACAACATTTTTTTGCAGACGGTGTCAGCTTCTAGCAGTGATAACGCTTTATGTTTAGAGTTACTACCAAGGATTGTTATACAGATCAAGGCCACTGCTGGATCTTGTGCACCACATCGAGGGGTGCAGAAAGTGAAGGGCTGCACCTGTGAGGAGGAGCAGACAGGACAAGTGACCCTAAACTGACCAGCGAGGTATTCCATCCCATATATGTCATATTCAGTATAAAGCTGAGGGATCATGAGGATTGAGCTCTCTTCTTCACTGGCTGGCATCCAAGGAGGACTCTGTCCAGTCTGCCTTCGATCTCGATCTGTGTGTTCCTGAATCCAGCTCCTGAATATGGTTCCCACCTGCTGTGTGGAGTCCAGTCTGGGCCTTCCCCACTGCATTAGTGGTGACAGTGATGTAATTGACGTCAGGGGAGTTGGGTTCAATATTGGTTTTGTATAGATTTGTATATATTCCATTTTATTATTATTATTATTTTCATTAAAGCTGTTCCAGTTTTCTTTTCTAATCCATAAGCCTCTCTCTCCCTTATTCCCTTTCTCTTCCCCTTTGGGGCAGGGGGAGAGGGGTTAACGGAGAGCATCTGTTATAGAGGTCTAGCAGGCTTCCCCTACAGCTTGACAGAAAGTCACATGCTCTTAAAAGTCTCCTTTACTAAGCCTAAGTCCACACATATTCAAGGTTACAGCCTGTGCTCTTCAGTGATGCATTTCATTAGTCATCTGAAGTACAATGACTGAGTAACGTATTTACTATTTATTTTTGCTTTATCAAAATCTGTCTTTCAACAGAAACTTCCAGATTTCCTGTCTCTCACTTATTAATCTGCAGTGATACATTGATCACTGGGAAGAGGTAGGAGTAAGTCTTCTCAGTGGTGCTTTATTTGTGCTCATATGTATTTTCAGTTACTCAGAGGAACAACAAATGTTAAATCTTTATTGTTATGGTAACTGCATAATAAATTATAAATGACCATTCATTGGACAGTGTAATATAAAGGATCCCACCAGTGTGTGAAGCTGAGGTAGTCGCCATCAGAATACCACAGTCTCCATAGACCTTATATATAATCCGCACTTCAAATGAGAACAGTTTGTTAAATTAAAACATTTTGATGTACAAAAAAGTAAATACTACATCAAGTTACTAATTGGCAATATGTATTTAAAAGCAGTTTTTAAAGTCTACAGTAAATATGGTAATTGTAGGGGAAGATAATGCAACAGTCACAAGGTTACTAAAGAGCTCTTATTTCTAAGATGGACATCCATATTAAAACCAAAAATCCAACGAACCAGCCAATAAAAAAAAACCCAAGTGAATGTATGCAAAAATATATCTTTTTGTGACTATGCAGCATTTGTTTACTCAAATATATCTAGCTAAAAAGTGATTAGTTTCTTTATCCCTTTACTAAAATGAACTGTAACTATCTTCAACTCTCACTGGGGAAATATTCCAGATAATGAAAAAGACTACATTCCATTATCTTATCACTTTGCTACTGCTGATAAGTCTTAAGGAAAAGTATCAAGCTGATGAATGGATAACATACTCCTTGAATGGATTAGGCAATGCTATTCAATTCTCAACCATCTTCCCCTTGAAGACTGGAATGGGAATTTTCTCTTCTAAATTTAACTGAGTCTTTTCAGGCTTCTTTTTAGCCTTCCTCTGTCTCCCTGTCTTTCTGTCCTTTTCAGTGGCTATCATCCTTTCCAGCTTCCTCTTCATCATTGCCTTCAACCCTGTGCAGATAATTAACTGCTTTGTGGAGGCTCTGGGTTTTGCCCGAGAACACCTGAAACAGACAGATGATACATCTAAAGACATCCGCTCTGTAAGACTGTGAAACAGAACCAGAGCCACTAAATAGACAAGTAATATGCCACCTAGATATTCTTGTGTGCCAGGAACATCCCCAGATGGTCTTTGTATCTCTTTGTTAATCATGCTATTATGGAAAGGATTTGGGTGGGTGTCAAGACCTAAATGGTTTTCCAGTCTGTGGGTGTAAAGAGATTGTAACCATGGGTTTGTACAGTTTGCAGTGAACAAAGACAGAGACTTTATCCTCTAAATTTCTCTATTTTATTACAGATTACCACAAATACCTCAAAAATCATGGCTGGCAAGCAAACTACCACTAAAGCAAAAGTAATAATAATAAAAAATCACCTCTAGCAAGCATATTTATGATTAATAAAGTGAATATACATATATCCAGCTATGACAAATGACTATCAGCAATCAATAATATAGTATCAGTCAATCAATCAAGTACAGAAGCAGTCAAAAATAGCACCAATCAATCATATAGCACCGATCAATAACAGCAACTATCAATTAGGTATTTACTTTTATAGGTTGCTATGAACTTCTCATTAGTGAAGCAACTTATCATCAGTATAATAACAGAGTACTTATATAGATTTATAATATTGGTATCAAGTGATTTTGACAGATTTCAGAAGGGGACAGTCCATCCCAAAGGGAGGGACAAACCCATCCCAGAGGTGGACCCAACCATCCCGGAAGTGAGAGGACAAACCAAACTGACTGCAAAAGTGGGCCCAAGAAGTGGGACCAGTGAGATTCCAGACAGAGTCTCACTTCAAAGGTGATACATGTCACAGTGTCTGGAATCAGCTGGACATCCCCAGTGACAGTCCAAGATGTTATAGAAAGTTTGTGTGGAGAATCCAACCTGTTTAGAAAAGAAGTATGTGTGGCAGGGGAAGTTCTCAGGGAAAGAGGCTCTGCTCTGGATAAAAATTAAGCTCCTTTTATATCACAGAGACATAAGAGGGCATAGGACATCGCTGCTTCAAGCAGTGAATAGATATGATAATTTTGATTTTTCACTTGTAACAGCCAACAGATTATGAAGTTTTCTGTTCTGTCAGAGCAATTTTTATCTTTCCCAGATGGTTTTCCACCTTTTCAGGTGATAAGGTGTCATTTCAGTCCCTTGTTTTTGCACTTACCAATAGTATCTCAGGATGTCTCTGCTTTCTAGGTACTTTAGCTGTACTTTCAAGATGCCAGCTGCCCTTTTCAAGGATGTTTCTGGTTCACAGTTCTTGTTCCCAGGCTCACAGCTCCTAAGCTGTCAGGTATTTTCTGTTATTATTATTCAGCAGACATTTTCTTCTTTTCAGTAACTTATGCCTTTGACCAGACTGCCTTTCTGGCAAGAGATATATTGTGAGGGAGTAAGAACTCATCAGTCTCCAGAACTTGACTGCAGATAGTAAACACTAATTCACAGAATCACAGAAAGTATAAGTGTGAAAGGCATCTCTGGAGTTCTTCTAGTCTGAGCCTTCTGCTTAAATAAGGGTCAGCAAAAGCAGGTTGGTCAGGGCCATGTCTAGCCTGATGTTGAATACCTTGAAGGATGGAGATACCACAATATCCATATGTTCTAGTGTTAGAGCACCCTTACAGTAAAGAAGGTGCTTTTTTATGCTTAAATGGAATTTCCTCTATTTCAGTTCCTCTTGTGCTAGCAGAGTACCACTGAGAAGAGACGGGCTCTGTCTTCTTTGCTCATACCTATAACGTATTTACACACATTGATAAGATTCCCCTGAGACATCTCTTCTCCAGTCTAAACAGTCCCCTATCTCTCAGCCTCTCCTCAAGTGAAAGGTGCTGCTATCTTTTACTTGTCTTTATGGCCCTTCGGCAGACTTGCTCCAGTATGTTCATCTCTTGCAGGAGGTCCAAAACTGGACACATTACTCCAAACATGTCTCATCAGTGCTGAATAGAGGGAAAGAATCACCTCCCTCGACCTGCCAGTGATGTTCCTCCTAAAGCAGGAGGCTGCTGGCTTTCTTTTCACAAAGGCACATTGGTGCGTTATGGGCCCTCAGCTCCTTTTCTGAAAAGCCATTGCACAGGCAGTCAGCCTTGAGTGTATGGTAGATGGGGCACTATAGTCCCCCCATAATATGTAAGTTTATTCCTCCCCAGGGGCAGGACTTTCCAGTTCTCTTGGAACTTCATGAGGTTTCTTGTTTGCCTATGTCTCCAGACTGTCCACGACTCTCTGAATGGCAGCACAGCCATCTGGGGCATCAGCCACTCCTTCTAGTTTTGTATAATCACCAAACTTGCTGAAGGTACACTATGTTCATTCATCAAGGCCATTAATGCAGATGGTAAACAGCATTGACACCGGTACTGACCACTGGGGTACACCACTTGGGAACTGGCTTCTACCTAGGCTTCATGCTGCTGGTCACAACCTTTTGAGCTCAGCAGTTCATTCGTTCCATCCCACTGTCCGTTTTTCTAGCCTGTACTTCATGAGTTCTCCTATGTGGAATTTCAGGGAGACAGTGTCAAAAGCCTTAAAATCAACACGTCTAAAAGTCAGTCCTCCACTAAAGTGAAAATAAACAACATCCATTGCTCTTCCCTCATTAATCAAGCCAGACATTTTATTGTAGAAGGCTATCAAGTTGGTCAGGCATGATTTTCCCATTATAAATACATACTGACCACTCCCGATAACCGTCTCATCCTTTGTATGGTTGGGAATGGTGTCTAGGAGGATTTGTTCCATTGTTTTCCCAGAGATCAAGGTGACAGAAACTGACAGGTACTTTCTTTCTTCCAGTTCTCCCATACCTTCAAAGATAATCAAGAGTGGTCTTACAGTGACATAGACCAGGTCCTTCAGCACTCATGGGTGCATTCCATGAGGTCCCATGGAATTCTGCATGTCCGGTCTATTTACATGTTCCATAACCCGAACACTTTTCAGGGAAGATAAGTATTCCTTGCTCAAGGCTTTCCCACAGGTCTCAGGCACATGAAATTCATAAAGGCTGGTCTTAACAGTAAAGCCCAAGGTGAATGCAGCACTGAGTGCCTTGGACTTTTGCATGTCCTTTATCACCAGATCCCCGGCGACATTCAGCAGCAGGCCCCATTTTTCCCAGTCACTCTTTTGCTGCTGATATCCATAGAAATCCTTTTTAGTGCCCTTTGCTTCCCTTTCCAGATTCAGCTGGCTTTCCTAGCCCCATTTCTGCATGCTCTCTACTCCTCCTGAGTTACCTGACCCTCCCTCCAGCTCTTGAATATTTCCCTTTTATGTCCAAGTTTTGCCAGGAGATACTTGTTCACACATGCAGGTGCATCCTCCTACCTTTGCTTGACTTCATGTTGGGATAGACTGTTCTTGAGGATGGAGGAGGTGTTCCTTGAAAAGCAGTCAACTCTCCTGAACCACTCTATCTCCAGGGCTATATCCTACAGGATTCTTCTAAGCAGGTCCCTGAACAAGCCAAAGTCTGCACTCCTGATGTCCAATGTCCTGCTTTTTGCCTTGTTTACTCCTCCCAGGATCCTGCATGCCATCATCTCATGGTCACTGCAGCCAAGAATGCTCCCAGCCTTTACTTTCATAGAATCATAGAATGTTTCAGGCTGGAAGGGACCTCCAGAGGTCATCTAGTCCAACCTCCCTACACAAGTAGGGACATCTACCTAGGTCAGGTTGCTCAGAGCCTCATCGAGCCTGACCTTGAATGTCTCCAGGGATGGGGCCTCCACCACCTCTCCGGGCAGCCCGTTCCAGTGCTCTATCACCCTCATGTTAAAGAACTTTTTTCTCATATCCAACCTAAATCTATCTTTTCCTAGCTTAAAACCATTACTCCTTGTCCTATCACTACAAACCCTTGTGAATAGACCTTCCCCTGCCTTCCTGTAGGCCCCCTTCAGGTACTGCAAGGTCAGTATAAGGTCCCCCTGGAGCCTTCTCTTCTGCAGACTGAACAGCCCCAACTCCCTCAGCCTGTCTTCGTATGACAGATGCTCCATTCC
>JAVFHW010078812.1:0-17881 GCA_032159205.1 Eurystomus glaucurus suahelicus | reverse complement strand
GAGAAGGATGTTGTGGGGGACTGTGTCAAAGGCCTTGCAGAAGTCCACGTAGATGACATCTATAGGTCTTCCCTTGTGGACTGATGCAGTCACTTCATTGTAGAAGGCCACTAGGTTGGTCAGGCAGGACTTGCTCCTGGTAAATCTGTGTTGACTACCTTGGATTACCTCCCTGTCTTCCATGTGCCTTAGCATGTCCTCCAGGAGGATCTGTTCCATGATCTTCCCAGGCACAGAGGTGAGGCTGACAGGTCCTGCTTGGTTCTTCCATGCTTGTAAGCAGATTATCCCTCCTCACTGGCTTCTGATCACCTGCCAGGAAGTTGTCATCAATGCTGTCCATAAATCTCCTGATTGCCCTGCTGCACTGTCCCTTCAGCAGAAAATAGAGGTGGGAGGTCAACCACAACCAGGCACTTGAAGTCCTGAATGAGAACCAGGGTCTGTGAATGTGTGGCTTCTCCCAGGTATGTTTGGCTGCTTGTAAGAATTACTTCAAATAGTATTTCCTTGCATTTATCGTTAATTAGGTAAAGAAGACTCAGGAATATGGCTTCCTCTGAGCTTGGGAGAATATCACAACTTTCAGTGGAGGAACAAGTCAAGAGCACCAGTTCTATTCCTGTACTGAAATAGAAGAGTTCTCTGTAGCTTCACTGGTTTGGGAAACATTGAAGGGTCAACCTCATTATTTTATATACAGCTTTCTGTGACACGTGCCTTTTTTCTTCTGCTGAATCATTAAAAGATTAGAAGCAAAAGATTCCTTAAGATTTCCACATAGAGGTAGTAATTTTTCTTTTAAGGATGAGAAGTGGAAAATACATAAAATCTTATTTTCTGATTTCTAGCAGGTAATAACTGTTGCACTCCAAAGGGCTAGGAATTATCAAACGAAAACCTGCTTTGTGCAAGATGAGAGAGTGCTCATTGAAACATGACTTAACAACTAATGATTTTCTACGTGGCGTAACTGTAAATGATGTGGCTGTTTGAGCAGAATCTGAGAATTTAAATTAACAATCAGTTTTTGTTTGTCTAAAAATGCTTAATTTGGCAACCACAATTTTAACTGTATTTTTTAAGGTAAAAGGCAAGTAATATATTTTTGTCATGAAGTCAGATATTGCTAATACTCAACAAACAGCTTGGTTTGCAAGCAGAATATCCTGAAGTTGCTCTAATTTTAATACCTGGCATGCAAACAAGCTCTGTGGTACATGGACAGGTATTTGTATCAGCACTTTTTGAGGAGAACTGGGATACAATAACACAACCAGGATTAGGTTTGGCCCATACATTGCAGAAGCACAGCAAATTGGAAGCAGTACCAAGCAATGAGTAGGATGAAGAACAAGTTTTGAATTAACTTCTTCACTCGTTTGCTTCATTCTTT
This sequence comes from Eurystomus glaucurus suahelicus, assembly GCA_032159205.1. Classification (NCBI taxonomy): domain Eukaryota; kingdom Metazoa; phylum Chordata; class Aves; order Coraciiformes; family Coraciidae; genus Eurystomus; species Eurystomus glaucurus. Next base: position 16,485 of record JAVFHW010078812.1, on the reverse strand, counting down.
CTTCAATGACCTATGTGATTTATGGAGTTGCAAAGTGTTCTTTGCTACAGAAAATTCATGTTCAAGCTGGGACTTTTTCATCTGAGGTTTAAAGAAATAAGTAATTTTTCAGCCCAGAACTACTTGCAGAACTACACATGTAACTCATTATTTAGTTTTCAGTGTCCAGCTCATGCTTGAGTTTTAGTTCTGTATTTCTCTGTTATGTGAATAATTTTATGAGTTCTTTAGTATAAAATATAAAACCACTTTATGATTTGTGATGGACTAAATATCATGCTCAAAAAATAAAACCCAAAAGAATAGCTAGGGGATTTATACTAAGCTACAATACCACTCTTGATCTGAATCTAGCCAGGTTGCTATAGACGAGAATATTTGTTTTCAAGTGTTGTTCATGGAAAGAAGTTATCATCCTGGTGAAATTATCTGTGTCTCCAAAACAATCCAATCAAACCAGCACAGCTGCTGTTAGATTTAGCAGATTTAGTAAGAAGGATTGTGTAGGCATTGGGTTATCTACTCTGTTCAAACCCTTTAGTCTAACAGCAGGGGCATTATTTGAAAGTTTACTGTCTTCTGGCCTTTTGAAATAGAGCAAATAGGGATGTTTAGTCCTTGTGTCTGTTAATTCCAAATGAAAAATACCAGCTGTACTTCAGAGAAAAACCTCTCTCAGATCTTTTAAGACCGAGTTCATTGAGGGAAAAAGAAAAAAAGAATTAAAAAAAAGTCAAATTGTGCTTGTAGGAAGAGGAGAGAGACTTTCTAAATCTACTGTTAATTTATGGGCCATCAGAATGGCTGGCCCAGTAAACCATGAGCTCTTAGCCCTACTGAATTCATGGTAGAACTCCTGTTTGCATTGAAGGAATCTGGATTTAGCACTGGCAGACTCATTAGGAGAACCTATTAGCTTGTTTCCTTTTATATTATTTAAGCAGTTTTAAAAAAGAATCAGTACACTTATGTGAATATCTCAAAATTCTTTAAGCTTGCATATATGGGGCTCATTGAGGAAATTCTGCAACAGGCTACACATCTGTCATTCCTTTAGGGCTGATAGGAAACTGAAGAATTTAAAATTGTGCTACTGGTAAACTGGTGAATATCAGAATCAGAAGAAACAATTTTTGCATCTTTATGTCACAATATTTAGAAGGGAAATAGGATGCCACAGCTTTTGTATATCTATTTATTTAACTTAGGGGGTAGAGATTAAGGAAAGTAGTATAAGAAGAAAAAGAAAATTAGGACAAGTGAGGGTTGTGCTTTTAAAAATCAGGATTTCTCATGTTTAATGGCATTATTTTGAAACAATAGTATTAATTATGGGAATAGTTGTGAAAAGTGAGAGAGTTACACTTCACTTTTGTGCTCCTTGTCAGAGTAATGAGAAGCTACAGAAGTCCTTCCAGAGAAAAGAAAGACCTCTTATTTCAACACCCCTCCTGCCCCTCCAGTCTTGAGAGTTCAAAAAAACAGACTGACTCCTCTTGTTTTCTCTAGAATTACTCACACTCTCATTTTGCTCCATGTTAACAGGACATGCTGACATTGCAGCAGCAGGCAACCATCACACTCCATATCTTACCACCATACAGATATTTTCATCTGGTTTTGGAGCTGGACATCTTGAAGTGCCTGTAGATGTTACTTTGGTAGTGTGCAAGCATTCCCAGGGAGCAGCTCATGCCTGAAGTTAGCTCCTGCACAGCAGTCAGTGAGATGTTGTTTAAAAGAACAATTCACAGATCAGACGGATCATTCAGCAACTTAAATTTTATATGGCTCAGGCATGAGCATTTGACCACATTTCTTGCTTTGCTTTCATTTCAGATTTTATGATTTTTGACAGCATTTATAAAAACCCAAATCAGCCATGGAGAAATTCAAGATTCAGTTACGTTTTAGTGCAGCTACTCTGACAGTGAAGCAGATATATCATGAGAGAAGCTCATGCAGTGAGGTTTTACACAGAATATATCTGAGTCTTTTGGTAGGCAGAAGTTAATCACATCTCTTGCTGTGAAGTCAAAGAACTTGTGAGAGTTGTAGGGTTAGTTGTGATGTGCAGAAAAAGGAAGAGAGGCTGAGGAACATTTGTGGATGGTTTTGTTGGCTAACAAAGAAGGTCTCTTTTTAGCATCCATGAGCAGTACCATCCTGTACTTTCAAGATACCCAAGTTAATTAATTGATTAGCTAGTTAGCTAATTTTTGTAATAAGATTCTGTGCAAGTTGTTGAGAGAACATGTTTCTCTGGGATTCTTGGTGAGGAGACCCTTGATTCAGCAAGTTACTGATTACAAAGCAATCTAACAAGACTAGACCAAATGAAGAAAATACACTGAGAAAAGAAACACAGCTACTGATATTCTTTAGAAGTGTGGAAGATGTCTCGAAAAGCCTTAAAAAGTGTTTGGTGTGGCTGACCTGTTGAGAAGACGACCACAGTCATTTAAATAAACCAGCAAGCTGCCCACAGAGGGTGGCTGGGCAGAGAATAGTTAAAGAACCGCAAGAGATAGGCTCTGAGAATTGAGAATGTATTAGAAATGAATGTGCTTTAGTTTCTGGTAATCGCAAATTGAAGGAGTAGGGCTGTGCTTCACAACAGCACAAGCTTCTGCTTCTGAGAGAGGCAGGCAACATTGGCTCAATATGCACATTACTGTGCGGTAAGAGCTCTGTGCATGGATGGAAGTGGTTGAAGCAAGAGTGTGCATACTGGCCCATGACAGTCAGAAAGGCAGACATTCATAGAGAAAGCCCAAGAGCAGGGCTAGCTGTGTTAAGTAACACCCACTCACACCTGTACGTCTACATCCAAGCCTCATTTTGTGATGCTTTTCACTGCAATGCACTCATGCTTTTCAGACGTTTTCTTTCTAGGAACAAAATAACCAAAAAGGTCCGTTCCCATGGAGAGTGGAACAGAGCCTCCCTAGAGATCCTCGAATTAAAAGCAATTGTTCAGCTCCATACTTTCACCAGAATGCTTGCTCTTTCTGGGGAAGAAGAAGGGAATATATGCTTTTTGGAAGAGCTGAAGAAAATAATGAGATACATAGACTGATTCAGTAACAGCTTAGTGTTTCCATTGTTAAATTTTAAAATAACTGGCAAGCATTAGACTCTATTTTAGTATAATGGCAAAACAATGAATATGTTAAGTCAGAACTTATTATTACAATGTACTTACTCTTTTTTTTGTGATTCCAGATTCCTTTCCTAATCAGTGACCCATATATCTACTGACTTGTGCTGTGTTATGGCTGGGCAACTTCATTGCTACAATGTTGATTTTTCTTTCTTTAAAGCTGTTGAAATTTCTTAATGTTTCTTACTAATTTAATGTCAGTAAAAATTAAACAGTGCATAGTACCTACTTATTGTATTAGACAGTTTTCAGTGTGGTGTTCTAAAGGCTATCTTTCATTAAAAATATTACATTATTTATATGACTGTATAATAAAGTCATAATTACTGTGCACTTGTGGTACCGGGCTAAATTGAAATGTTGAACATAATAATCCATTCACTCACCAGAAAGGGTCAGTGACTAGTCTTACACTTAGCATTGTACTCCATCTTACTGCTTGGCATGATTAAACAACTGTTAATTTCCCTATTGCCTCTGGTCTGGAAGATTAATCTCTTTATTAACTTTCTAAAAATAAGTTTCCATTACAGAAAGCATTGTATTTTATTAGCAAGATGCCTGCTTGTGCATATGATGTTTTATCTTCTCAGATTTCATCTCAAGACATCGAGTTAATTGGTATGTAACATAACAAGATATGAAGGATTCTCAATCTGAAAACTGATGGATCACATTAGAAATATTCAGGGAATAGGAGGAAGGGAATTCAGATGGATGAAGTCAGAAGCGTGGTTTTGGTGTGTTTTATATGTGAGGGAATGGGCACTAGCATGTATAGGACTACATTACCCAAAAGGGCCCAATCTAAATGAGGACCCAGCTGTGCTGAGCTGTGAAGGTGCAGCAAAATTGTCCCATCTCTAAAGAGCTGTAGTCCAAAGGAACTGAGAAAGACATACATGAGAAGGAGGATGGAGAGGGAAGGAGCAAAGAAGCTGTCCTGGTTCGGGCAGGACAGGGTTAATTTGGTGCAGCCAGGCTATTCTATACCATGCTGACATCATGCCCCAGGGCCAGTTCTGGTTTGCAGGGTGGCTCATGTGTGTGCGATTGGTCCACTCCGCTCCCTCTCTTTGTCCACGATATTGCTTATTTCTGTGCATTGCTTTTCTTACTGTTGTTATTGCTCTTGTTACTGCGATTGCTTCTTACGTGTTTCTGTATTAAACTCTCCTTATCTCAACTCAAAAAGGCATTTTGAAACTCTTTTCTTTGTGTGCGGTGGGGGGAGGGCGCAGTGGCCACATGGCTCAGCTGCCAACAGGGATGGAACCACTGCAGCTTTACTAAACCACCACAGAAGCACAGAGGAGCAGGGCCAATCTATTGGAAAGATAAAGTTTTGCATCAGTTTAGAGCTTGGAAATTTCACTGACTTCCAGAAAAGATGGTGCAAGTGAAGCTGGCAAGTTCATCAGCTTCCAGGAGCATCTTGTATGTCTTCAGGTTTCTATCATCACTTGATTCAGCTGGAGGATTTTTGGTTGTTTTTTAACTGCAACAAATAGAAAGGCATCTAGTATCTATAAGCAGGTTATATTTCCATACTAGTGTTTCCTGCTGCAAAGTTTTACCTATGTTTTTTAGATCCCACAGTTTGTCTTGGATGTATTAACAAAATCAAGAATAGGGAAAATAAGAATAATTAATCAGTATACTTGTATATACATAAAATACCTCTTGAATAACTTTCTATTAAAATAACTTTGGAATGTGTTATAATTAGGAATAATTAGTAGATGAATACTGAGTAAAGATTGCACTAGATTTTTAAAAATATAACTCTAAATGAAAGCCATTATGGGAGAAACATTGATGACTGTCTTGGAATCTCCTTACTTGTTTTTCCTAAGTATAGTTGACTATCTGAATCCCCAAAGATTTCCGTGTCCCTGGACAGCAATTGTCCCTGTCCTTGGATCCAGAGATGTGAGTTCTTCCATCTGACCCATTAAAATACCTGGGACTGGCTCCCAGTGCTGACATTACCTATTGCCATCAGCCTGTAAATCAAGCTGTCTAAAACGTGCACTGGAGGGATGGCATATTGGCCAGACTCTGCCATTCCCTTCCGAGTGAGGGAAAGAGAGGGATCTGAGAATGCGTGGAGTCTGAGGAGCACCAAATGATCCCCAAAGAGAAGAAGAGGACAGAGATGCTCTGGAAAAAAACTCTGCATTTGAGACCAATAGAAAGTTTAGGTTCCCTCTCTGGGAAGTTCAGTGTACGTTGCTGTAGCCCCATCATTGTTTCAAACTCCCTTTCAGGTCTCTTGGCTCTGGCTTGGTTTCCAATTTAAGTCCAGTAACTTAAGTATTGCAGGACACAGTCTTTTTTGGTTGGTTGGTTTGTTTGTTTTTTGTTAATATGGCTTATGCAATTAGAATAGAAAGATGTAGTGTCCAGCTAAGTATTCAGCAATTCCTGAGGCACCATGTACCTGGCAAAGCATCTGTGACTTTATCCAAAAAACATTTTGGGGGTTCCTTGCCACCAGTGATAGCTGACTGCAGAACTAGCAGCATTCAGTGGGAAGGTGGAGAAGGAGACCAACACAGATAACAGTATATTGTTTGATCTGTCACCATTTGCAAACCCCACATATTGATGTTCAGCATTTTATCTTTATGAACAGAATTTTTTAGGACCCTGCCTCTTCTTCCTAGCTTGTTACCCTCTGACATGAAGACAGTCTGAGACTTCTTTCATTGTTGCTCTCTAAAAATATATAAATGTAAAACAAGGTATAAATATTTTCTACAGTACTACTATTAAAAGTGGATATGGTAGACACTGCAGTCCTTTTGATGCTAACACAGCTGCTCAGCATCCAGACCTCCCCAAAGCTCCTGTATTTCAGATACACAGCCCAGAGGATCTCTCCAAAGTTTATGCGTCTTGTAGCCAGTGTCAAGAAGTCAAAGTCTCTGAAGAGGTACCTGGGGCTGCCTCTGACAGTCAAAGTCACGGCATTTTTTTCTAGCTTTCTAGCTTCATCCAGATGGCTGGAGCTGTGTCCAGACCTTGTGTTGAGATGTGGCCCCATGTTGCAGAAGACATCAGAGCAGCAAGGGCTGGCTATTCTCCACAGCAAGGTGGGCCAGGAGTGGGGTGTGACAGCAATAGTTGGCAGAGGCAGTGGTCTTGCCAGTAAAGGCCCAGTCTTAAGTCTTGTGCCTGCCTGGGTTAACCTCAGGTCCAGTGTAATGGGTTGTGGCAACATGAAATAATGTGAAAAGGGACTTTTTTTAGAACAATCTCTGCTTCCCCTGGCTCTGTCCAGTGTTTAGCCCATGGACGGTGCAAATTAGACAGACTGTGCAGGAGCAGAAGATAAGGCTGCTATGGAAATTTCACTGGAGATAATAAGCCTCTATCTTCGTCTAGGAGGGATGAAGAGGACCTAAACATACTCTGGGGAGAAGAGATTTTTTTCTGTATGTTAAGGACAGTGCTTGGCTCATGCCTGAGCTTTGTATCTTCCTTCAACTCATGCCTCTGTAGTAAACATGGTATCAGATATGATAGAAGAGGAGGAATCCATTTACAACTGGCTCCTAGTCTGAGTAATGAAGAATATTTTTACTGCAAAACATGAGCTAGCCTGGGTCAGCTGGAGACTATCCAACAGTTTTAGAACAATGTGCTTAGTTCCTATTGCTCTTTAAAGATATTACAAGAAAGGCAGGATATAAATACATGTTTATTGAGGCAGTATCTGTGTCTATTACACTTCTACAGGCCTGAGGTAATATGTTACTACAAACATGGTAAGAAATTTCACCAAAGCCTTGAAAAAAAAACCTTGATTGTAAGAATTGCCTGAAGAGCATTTGACCCCAAATTTATTTAATGTATACTTGCATCTATAATTTGAGAAGCAGGAATCTCTGTAACTTAAGAAGCAACTTAGATCTCAATAAGTGGGATGGATTCAGCCTCTTTTAGAAATGGAAGTATTGATATTTTGGCTTTATTTCCTGTAATTGCCAAAGATAAATTTTTGCTTCAGTGTTTGTAATAAGCTTTATAGGTATTTGAATGCAACTGTCCTCTGCTTGTGCTTGATAAGCCTATATTACTGGCAACAGTAGACAGAGCAAATAGGTCTGCAAAAATCTGAACACAGACATTTGCAGAGGTAAAGATAGCTACCATGAGCTTTTATATCGGCTCTAAATTAAGAGTTTTTAAAAGCTAGGTGTCAGTTTCAGGTACATAAAAAGAAGCAATAGCCATGATGCGGAATTCTTTATTTCTGTAAGTAATGTGTGCATGTGTGTTATTGGCAAGCTGGGGGTCATCAGATGGGTAGTACAGACACTGGAAATATGGGAATAGCCACTGTATTCTATTCAACTCTAGTGCAGGATTTTCATAAAGTTTTAATATCTTAAAACGGAGCACCTTTACTGTAGCTAAGGAAGCTGGTAACAAAAGGGATACAGTAGGTGGTTCTAAATAATACTATTGGTTCTAAAGCTGTCTTCAAAATTTTTATTTATGCCCTGACTATGAAGTAAATACAGTTCTGTGGCCATGCCTGAGGATGCTGCTGCTTAGGATGGGCTACACCAAGATGGCCTTGCTGCACCTTGGTTTTCAGATCCTGAACTAGCTGGAGTTGAGTCTCACTTCTGGAAACATTCTTGCTGCTGAAACTACCAGAGATTAAAAATAGTATCTTCTCCTCCCTTTGCCACAACTCTCTGATAGGAAAAAAAAATTCTACACAGCTTAGAGGATATTGTTTGATCCTCCATGCATGGCTATTTCATACTTGGGTCTCAATGTTCCTTAGAAGTAAATTATGACTGCAATAACTGGTTTCAGGAGTTAAATCAAAGACCAGAGTGACATCTGCTTCTTTTTGAAAAAAATAAAATCTCATAAACAGGATACTCAAGCCTCGTTTTTTAGGAGAAAGTTAGAATCTTCTATGCAAAGTTCCACTCTTAAGCTCGACTGAAGCACAGTAATTCTCAGCCAAAAGCAAAAGTGGAAAGCAAAGTGGACTGAGGTTGCTGTGATACTAAACTTACTTCAAAGAAACTGTTTTATTATTAATATACTTTTAATAGCATCTCTCCAATTGTTTTACAGACTGACTACAACTTAAGTTAATGCTGAGACATTAAAAGCTTGCCTTTTAAATTTTTAACAAGAATAAAAATGTAGGCAGAGCATGGACTTTGTTGAACTATCTGGATCTGATGTGAAAACAAGCTAATACTATTTCACACTTTGGTTTAAATATTTTATTGGAAGTCACAGATGCTTCTGTTTTATATTTTTGTGACCACCTTTCCCTAAGTACTCTAAATACCAGTTAAGTGATCTTTTAGAGGCTTCCAGAAACCTGAGATCAACTTTTCACCTAGGTGAAAAATACTGGGAAAAATGAAAGGTGGAAATGAATTAATTCAAACTGTAGCTAATCCCCCCTCCCCACCCTGCAAAAAAAGAACCCAAAACCACTGGAGTAAAATGGAAGCAGAAGACAGAAAACAAGAGAAAAGTATATTTGTCTCCATATCTTGAAATAGCACCTTTCTTCCCTTGTGTCTTGCAGAAAGCTGTAGTGAACTGGTGCACTAAAAACCGACAAGAAATTATTGTTGGATTATCAGCAGTTTGAGATGCCTGGGTATTTTTGACTGGACTCATCACCTGGATGTGACTTAAATGCCGAAGTGGAAAGCAGGTTACTTGGTGGTATGAGTTTGACTTTTAGCTGCCATGTACTGTGTTACACTTATGTAGCTTAGGAAAAAAAATAACCCGCTCCTCTACTTAAAGAATAACTTGTTTTCTTTTTTTCTCTGTTTAAATTTTATCTGTTAAATCTCGTAAGTGCAGGGAATTCAGCATGGCAGAACAGTAACTTTGACTCACTCAAGTGAACCACATGGTCAAAGCCTGTTTCAAAAATGCAAATCTCTTTAAAACATTGTATGTGCCAGCAGTACATTATAGCTTATGAAACCTCCTTTTGCTGATTTTCTTTCAATTAAGTAGTAATGTGTAGTTGAAGTTCTTAGGGACATGGCTTAGTGGTGGCCTTGGTAGAGTTAGGTTGGTTGGACTTGATGATCCTGAAGGTCTTTTCCAACAGAAACAATTCTATGATTCTGTATGATCTTCTGCATTCTTTTAAGAAAAGGCTACACAACTTCTCATTTCCTTCTTTGAGCAATTGCAGAAATCCAGAGCTTTAAGAATATGAGATCATGTCAGTAATTTCTAGCCTTGCCCTCTTTCCTTTACAGTTCATTCTCCTCATCCTGAACTGGTTCATACAACCACATGGGACCTCAGGAAATACAGAGAGGTCTAACATCACTGTCTTGAAGGACTGCACCATCTCTCAGCTGCTATCAGGATTTGAGGAAAAATGTTGACTCTCACTCCAGATCTCACAGCTGAATCTGGAGGACCCCAGCTGCCCAGATTATAACCTTCTGGGATGAGCTGTGCCTTGGGTTTTCTTTACAAACACCAGAACTATAAGACAGGGCCTACATGGCTGATGCTCTCCAGTGTCTGGAGTGCATGTGCCAGCAGAAGAGCTGGGAAGTGTGCCTGCAGTTCCTGACCGAGAGGTGGGTCAAGGGGCCTAATATTGCCCTAAAGAGATGCACCAAAGTACATATGTGGGTCATAAATATTCCTCATCAGTCAGCCTGTAATGCAGAAGTACTAGTTATCCTTTACCATCCCACTAAAAAAAGCTGTGAATCTATGCACCTCTGATTTGTTCCTATGCGCCTATGACCTACTCCTATGATTACAGATACAAGGCTATGACGTACCTTATATGTTAACAGAATTATTGACTAGAGAAAGACAGTGAGCAAAACCTAAATATTCTGTGCTTTGGCAATCAAATTTTTCTCTGCATAGTAGACAGAACACACGGTAGATCCAGGAAACTGTAATGACTCATTTAATGAGCTGCTTTAGTGACTTTATCCCCTAACTACAAATAAAGAAATAGATTTATTCTCTTCAGAAATTAGATTCTCCATCCCGCTCAGAACATAGGACGACTTCTGAAAAAAAAAGCAAAATATGCCAGAGAAATAATACTTCTGACCACTGCAGTGAAAACACAGTTATTAACAGAAGTGAGCTTGCTTTTCTTTTCTTTCTTCTTTCCAATTTGGCTGTCATGAGCAGTGTTCAGAGATCATGGATTGTTTTACACTGCTAATAAGTCAAGCCAGAAGAGGAGAGCTTCTGAGTTGGGACCTGTAGCAGCTTCCAAGCGTGAGTCATAGTCACTGGAGTGTCCATTCTCTGCATCTTCTGGGAATCACAGAGTCAAGAATGCTTGTCATCAGCCCTACCGGGAAGCTCTGATCTAAAAGAAGAAAGGACAAAGATCAGGGAATTATCAACCAACAGGAGTGCAGACATCTGCAAATGTAACTAAGTTTGAGCTGTGAATACTTCGTCGAGAAGAGATAGTAAGTATTATTCACCCATTTGCTATCACTGTTAAACAAAATGCCTCGAAATACAGAATAAAATAATCAATAGGAAAATGTCAGCTGTGCTCAGCCTCATCTTGGGAAATGAATGAATGAACATATCATGTTACAGAAGAGTGGTGATGTGAGAGGAGTGTGAGTACTTTAGGGGACACCCAGAAAGCCTTCTTATTTCTGGTGAGGGATAAGTGACAGCTACTACCTCTTAGCATAGTCTGGTGCAATCTGATGTGTTTTACACCTTGCCACCAAGTACTCACTAACATAGTCTCCCTGCTTGTCATCCTTGAAGACTGACTAATTGGGGGGTTTAAAAATTTGTTTGCACACTACGCCAGGAATCCCAGTAGCATTCTTGCACTTTCCCTTAATAATGAGAGCTTGTTTCTGTGCCAAGCAATTTGTGATATCATTTTTAGGAGTGGATGCTGTCCAGAATGTGCTACACTAATGCCTCATCTCAAGAATACCAGTAGTACAGTGACTTTCTTTTAATTAATTATGATGTCAGCTTCGAGTAGGAGGCCAGCTCACAGTCTGTGTGCTGAATCTCTGGGTTTCTGATCCAGGAAAGAATCACACCATGCACAGGCAAGCAGTATTAGATACAGTTTATAAAAATTTCCATGAGTTTGCTCTCTCGAGATAGAAACCTGATCAACACTTACAGGAACTTTTCTTTCTTACTGTTACAGGGTCTGGTCTGCACAGGGTAATAGGAATGTTGTGCACACAAAGCATGAGAATATGCCATTAGAAAACCCATTCTGTTGTATGAGATTTGAATTGTCCCAAATGATTTCTAAGTATTGAAGGTGAATGGGGACAGGAACAGAGAAAAAATTTAACAAACTGTTTGGAGACGGTGTTAATTTCTCACAGTTTAGGTGCATCTTATAAGAAAGATCTAAAAAAAGTTTAGAAATAATGTCCATCAGCCCCTTTAAAGTTTGCAGGACAATCTCATTGGCTTCATACTGGTCCTGTGTGACTGAAGTCCAATTCTGATCCCACAAAAGTTTGTGAAAATTTTCTCTTGGTTTCAAAGCAGTCACAATTTCCCCCATAAAGTATAATTAGTGATTTTGATTCTGTGGCTTCACATGCTCCTAACTACACCTATCTTCAGTCTGCTGGGAGGAGTTGTAGTAATGTTTTTCTTTGGAGATACAACATAGAACAAAATGATGCTGTTAGAAAATATGTCTATTCACAAAAAGGAGTAAAAATTAAACCAACCAAACAACAAACCAGCTCAGACATCTGAGTACAATACTTTTTTTCTATTTTCAGATACAACCTTTCCTTCAGAAATTGCCTCCATTTCGAGGTAGAAGTAAAAACTATTCTGCCAAGATCACTTGCCTTCATACTAGAATTTCTCTCAAATTACTGCATATCTTCTGCTTGTATGCTAAGAAAAACATTTTGAAGACTGTGTATAGGTAGTTTCGTCTAATATTGACCACTACCATTAAAACATAATTAATACAGGTAGGATATCATTCTTGTAGTATGCTATGACATTTATAATATAGTGTAGTTCAGAAAATATGCTATGGAATATAGTCTGGTGTTCTATTTCAGCAAAGTAAGACATTTTTACTAAGCAAAGCTGGCAAGCAGAAATCTTGGTATTGAGATGAGCTAGATTAGCACCTCTGTTTCCCTAGTTACATTTTATTGCCTCTGCTTGTTTTCAGAAGAGTTGCCATGACACAAAAGTAGGGTAATTTGTTGTTGAGTCAGGCTTTTTGTCTTACTGTATCTTTTGTAAGGAGCGGTTTCTAGTGCCATTATTGCCAGACAAAGAGGTACTGACACTGTCAATAAAGACAGCTTTGCAGGCTCAGCATAACCTGGCATACTCTGCTGCCCCAGGCCTCTATTAAGAACACTCTAGTCTTACTCTTCTGTTTACAGCTGGCATACTACTCATATTATTTTCTTTGTTTTCCTTTAAGCAGGGGTCAAAATACTGCTGCATTTTCTTATTACTTTGCATTTCTCAATGTTGTCACACTCTGAAGTCAAAAAGCATGCAAAACCTCAAAATAATCCACCTTCTTGGACTGAGATTGAGCTTAAAGGTGAAATGGTCAGTTATGTGCCTGCAACAACCCATTGGGCAATTTTCCAGTTTGGTACATCCACTCTCACAGTGTCAGAAATCCAGCAGGGCCAGCATACACCACATAAGTAAAAAGATAAGGGATGCTCTGGGAGATTTGTCTTCCATAAGGGGAAGATGCTGAAGTGCTGTCTTCCATAAGGGGAAGATGCTGAAGTGCTAGGGTCTGAGCAATAGGCTCTGAATTAAAGTTGACATATAGATGAATCTCACAATCAGACAGTATCACTGAAACCAGCAGAGGATTTTTCTCTGCTGGGAAATTAGTTGATTAGCTGTGAGAACAGACCAAAGCAGATAGAGGTGCCTCCTCTTCTTTGGGTTTCTTCTCAGGCTTGGCCGACCTTGGATGAAACCCAATAAGGAGGAAAATAGCAGGTGTCCCGCTTTTGAAATTATTCTTGAGGATTGCCTATGCAACCTGAATTGTTTATCCAACAGTACAAAAACTGGCCCTGCTTGTAGCGAACTGGGGAGAAGCTGACCTGCGGGTGGATGCACCACGCAGGGTTTTCCCCCGAGGACCCCCCGACTGCTCGCTGTGACCAGGATTTCCCAGAAACAGTGGGACAGAACAAGTATATTGAATGGGACAAGGGTAATACTGGTAATGGATTTGATTGCTTATCCTTTTGGTGTCTGTCGTAGTTTGGCCATGTACCTTTGTGGAATGTATCACGTACTGCTGGCGATACCTCTCTGGTATTTGCCGGGGTGGTTTGTGCATGGCTATGGTGATATTTGGGGTATGGTTGGTCTCCCCTCGATTGTTGAGGTGATCGCCTGGTTTCTTTTCCCTTCTGTTACTGAGTTTGTAGTTAAGTTCGCTTTTCCTTTTGTTATATCACCCGCGGTGAGTGGGTTTCTCTCTTCTGTTACCGGCCATGTAGTGTCATTTCTGCGCCCCATGGGGATAGATAATAAAATCTGTAACTGCTTATGCATCTGCCTCTTGGTGGTGGTGGCATTTTCTGTGCTGGGCTGAGTAATTGGCAAAACAAACACCCAAGAAACAGCACAGAAAAGCAAGTGGACTTTACTGAGATATTAATTGCTCCTTCATTTTCTCCACCACTGTTCCAGAAAGACAATAAAGTTTTTAAATGCAGGAAAAAATCTCAAAAATTCTTGTTTAGCAAAATGGCAAACAACCCTGGACCCAACTCTGTATTTATGTAGACTTGGAAATGATCTGGAAAAGAAGTGTTAGGTCACAGGTTTGCAAATTAGGACAGAAGATGTTATGATTTTGGGTGTTAGTAGGGTAAAAGATTAGACCATTAGCATGACAATGGAAGTCCTTTCCTTACAGTAGAGTTTCTAGTGCTTTATTTAATGTGATTTTAGATGTGCCAAGTGTTGGTGTTTCCAGCAATTTTCTCTTGGGAAACCATTCTGCAGCCTAATAATTATCACTCTGAGGCAAATGGTCTCTTTGCTCTTCCCTGCCCTGGCCAAGGGAATGCTATCTAGTAACACATTTGAGTCAGCTCTGTGTTCAGGTGCCTGTAAGTCCTCAAAGATACTCTTGATTATGTGAAGTCTCCTGGTGTTTAAGCTCAAGTAGGAGGCCTTTCCAATATATTTTTTTTACCTTCCCCAGGATATGCTCTACTCACCATTTTCCAAGTCCTCTTGAGTGGCAATTGAACAGCCTGCTCAGTTTAATTGAGTCACCAGCATGGATAATGCTCAGGACATGCAGACGACTGTGTTAATGCATGTGGTGACTCCAGAAAACCATTGTATCTCAGGAAGTGGAAGAAATCCCATCCATTTGAATAAGGGACAGTCTGCTTTTCACACTTTTGTATAAGTTATTAATCAAGACATTGGTCTTCAAATGCTTCTGTGAATCTCAGGAATCACCCTAGATATTAATGAACAAGAACTTAATTCAAAAGCAAGAAAAGTCAAAACACATTTTCATGGATGTTGCTTTGCTTGCAGAAGCATGTGATTTCTGTTTTGTCAGCTTTAAAGTGTTTTCATTCTTGTGCTTATGGTCTGCATTTCTAAGTCGACAGAAATAAGACAATGTTAGTGAGTTGATCCTAATTTTTACAAAATAGTAGCAAAACCAATGTCTTCTGGGATAGTGCTGCCACACTAATTCTCTTAATGCCATAAATATATTACATAGGCTTCTTAGATTATAAAGTTTTATATGCTTGGGAAGAATAATGTAATGGGTATTTCTCACTGTAAACAAATATGTTTTACATATTTATCATAACAATATTCTACTAATAATTGAATCACAAACTCATTTTGTTAAACCATCATTTAATCATAGAATCATAGAATCATTCAGATTGGAAAAGACCTTTGGGATCATCGAGTCCAGCCATCAACTCTACTCTACAATTTCTCCCCTAAACCATATCCCCCAACACCACAACTAAATGACCCTTAAACACAGCCAGGGATGGTGACTCAACCACCTCCCTGGGAAGCCTATTCCAGTATCTGACTATTTCTGTGGCAAATTTTTTCATAATGTCCAGTCTAAACCTACCCTGTTGCAGCTTGAAGCCATTCCCTCTTGTTCTGTTGCTAATTACCTGTGAGAAGAGACCAGCAACCAACCTCTCTACAATGAAATTTCAGGTAGCTGTAGAGAGTGATGAGGTCTCCCCTTAGCCTCCTCTTCCTCAAACTAAACAGTCCCAGCTCCTTCAATCACTATTCATAAAATTTATTCTCCAGGCCCTTCACAGCTTTGTTGCCCTCCTCTTCACTCACTTCAGCACCATTATATCTCTCTTGTATTGAGGTGCCCAAAACTGAACACAATACTCAAGGTGTGGCCTCACCAGTGCTGAGTACAGGGGCACAATCACCTCCCTACTTCTGCTGGTCACACTATTTCTAATACAAGCCACAATGCCATTGGATTTCTCGGACACCTGGACACACTGCTGGCTCATCTTCAGATGCTTGTCAGTCAGAACCCCCAGGTCCTTTTCTGCCAGGCAGCTTTCCAGCCACACTTCCCCAAGCCTGTAGCGTTGCATGGCGTTTTTGTGGCCCAAGTGCAGGACCTGGCACTTGGCCTTGTTGAAGCTTATACTGTTAACATTGGCCCATCGATCCAATCTATCCAAGTCTCTCTGTAGAGCCTCCCTGCCCTCATGCAGATCAACACTCCTGCTTAACTTGGTGACATCTGCAAACTTACTGATGATACACTGTATATCCTTATCAAGATCATTGATAAAGATATTAAACAGAAATGGACCCAACACTGAGCCCTTACCTATTACCTGTGCTACCACTGTTTACATTTACTTCTTATGTATCTTATCTTTAAAATTAAATACAAATTTTTGAAACCCAGATACAAGTGAGGAAGCAAAGCAAACAACTTCTTTTAATGCCAGGTCAAAAAAAGAACAGCAAACATCAGGCAGTCCTACAAGATTTTAAACCCTCATGCAATTTGCATATAAAATTAATGATTATATAAGATTTCTCTATCATTTTACTGATCATACTCTTAGTATTTTCTTTCTGGCTTTTCAGAGTGACCACTTTTCAGTGGTGACACTATTTTCCATATGTGGGTAGGTATATGTTGGCCTGCAAAGTCAGGTCCTGAAGCAGTGTCTGAAGATCAGGGTTTTAATGACAATGACCTGAAAAGATCTTTTGGCATTCAGCTATACCAAATGTGTTGTACTAACTCAGCCTCA
>JAVFHW010078811.1:69880-84835 GCA_032159205.1 Eurystomus glaucurus suahelicus | reverse complement strand
GGGAAGTAGCTACATCTGTCTCTGAGAAGTTTCAACATCGTTTCAATTGCTTTCATGGGGAAAAAGGAGCTTTACACGGATGAGGTTATAAGCGCCCTGACGGAGGACTCTGTAGCCTGTGAGGAAACTGGGCTGGCTGAATCCTTGAGATGGCTGCTTTTGGTCTTGTATCTTCTTTCTGGTGTTGCTTAAAATACCTGTGTGGCTTGTTTCCTTCTGAGCAAAGTAGCCTTGAAGACAGGCAAGTGATAATTTGTCTTAAGTAACAAAGAACTAGTGTAATTACTAATCATTTTAATGGTAGCTGAGACTGACTTACTCAGCTGCTTTAACATCTAGAATGCATGTATTGCAATTTTATGCCTAATTGTGTCCTTGGAACTGCAGTTCTAATGTCTAGGTTATACTCTGATTCTGGAAGTTAGGACCTAGGAATTCTTGCATCAGCTGCTTTCTATCTCTGGTGATCATAGGATCACAGAGCACTTGTGGAGTTTCCTGGTTTGGATTTAGTTTAGGTGTTAGTAAAGCTATTTTTTTTTGCCTTCAGAACTTATGTATATCAGAGCGTTAGGAGCCAAATAGTTCATTACTGATAAGCTGGGGAAACTTTTTAAAGCCAGTGATCCTATAAAGTTGAGGAGGGTGCAGACACATAAAGACAAATTTGTACCTTAAACTAGCATAAAAGTTACAAAGCTTTGTTTAGTTGCGTTGGACTGTAGCTTAAAATTTTCAAAGCTGTATACAAAATGAAGCTCCCTGGTAGAAACATCTGAGTGCTGCCCAGAAGTGTGGCACAGCAGAGGTGACACAGGACCTATTTGCAAGGGGAAGCAGTCCATTAATGTCCATTAATGTCCATTTATCATATCACAGGATGGTTTTGGTTGGAAGGGACCTCAGATATCATCTAGTTCCAACCCCCCTGCCATGGGCAGGGACGCCTCCCACTAGACCAGGTTGCTCAAGGCCCCATCCAACCTGGCCTTGAACACCTCCAGGGATGGAACATCCACGACCCCCTTGGGCAACCTGTGCCAGTGACTCACTACCCATTTGCTTTATTAAGAATCCTACTATATATATAAAATACTAGATATCTGAAGGTTCCTCCAACCCTGTAGCTTTGTGAAGCTCTAGGAAATAATGTGTTTTGAGCAGCCAGAGGGTTTTGGTGCAGACTGGTCTTGATAATTTTGCACTCTGTCATATACGTGCATGCAGTGTATTTTAAGGAGACCAGAATGGGCTTCATCGGTGCAGGGTTGCGGACTGCTTTGTAGACATGCCTGTGTTTGTTCACGCTAATGAAATAGGATTTATTTGTGCCCCCTGTTAGAATCCCCAGCATTTGCCACTGTCACAGCAGTTTAGAGTAATGTTGGCTTCTGTCTTGAGAGTTGGCGTTTGCACTATGAAGCTCTTTCACTTGCTAATTTTCTTTAAGTTGGGATTTTGTCTGTAGGCATTTGAAATAAGGAGTGTGTGTATATATATATATGGAGCTGGACTTGAGAAAGAACTATGTGGTCTACAGAAGAGAAAATCCCATATGAGAGTTTAGCTCTGAGAGTGGAAACACAACAAGATTCACAACTGTTTCTACCCAGAAGCAGCACAGGTCTTGGTGTGTTAGGGCCGAGGGCTTCAGCAAAGGGCATAGAGTTATTCAGTGCTTAAATGGTATCGTAGTGCTTTGGCTGAACATACCGAATAGAGAAAAGGAATGAAGAAACTTCTGAAACAACATAAAGGCAAAACAGATTAGCCTGCTTATCAGACTGGTTGGTTTACATCACGGTTTGTTAAAGTGTGTGATCAAAGACTCCTGCTTAGTTCTTGTTTAAGCCCTTGATGAACAAAAGTTTCAGGCATAGACCTCCTTCTCAGGTTGTGGAGCTCTTGTAGTAGTTTCCTGAGAGCAGTTAGCATGTTATGACTACTTTTTAGGTTTGCAGAAGCTTGATGTGACCTGACTGGATGGAATGGACCTTCAGAGGAGTGCTCTGTTCAAGGCCAGCGCCATTGCTTTTTCAGCACTGAAACTAGCTACTATGTCCAGAAGTTGTCCTTGTTTGTTAGCTTCAGTTTAGTGTGGTACTACTGAAGGCACATTGTGTGTAGACTCAAGAGATACTTTATGGTGGCTCAGGGTAGAAGATGTCTTTTTCTTTGCAGAGAGAAGAGATGGGCCAATTCCTTCTTAGCAATTATTATACCTGATATAAGCAAACTCTTAGAGTCTTGCAAAGCTTCTTCCCTGAAATGAGTCATGATCTTGAAAATGATGTTCATGTGCTTGTTCCTAAAGCTGTGGCCTCCTGCCGATGCAGGCAGCTTTCCTTCTCGCTCTGCAGACTGGAGTTTACAGGAGGAAGCCAGCAGACAGTGTAACCAGTTGTGGGCATTCTTTGATGACTGTGCATTCCAAGACCATGATTCATACATGTGTCTAACTAAGCATTAGAGGGTAACCCTCTGACAGAACGTTTTTGAAATTCATTCTTCTGCAGTGTGTACAACTAAAGACACACTTCAGCAGTTTGAAAGCCTCAAGCTTCAGTGTCCCATAGATGAGGATGCTTTTGTGATGCTGTGCTTCAGACACCCCTATGTGCAGTTTACTGCCTTGCAGTAGAGCCTTTATGAAACATGTAAGTTCCAGAAAATTAGAAGAATATCCCAAGAATATCGTGTGTAGGAGAATGAGAAGTGCAAGGAAAAGATTGCTTCTGGGGGTAGGGAAACTGTCAGACTTGCAGGGTATTAGAAAGCAAGAAGAAGTTGGAGAACAGCTCCTTTGATGAAGTGATGATATTTTCATGAGTGAGGGTATTCATGATGTGGAATTTTAACTATCTATACAAACATTCTTCAATTACTAGATAAGAAAAACTGGAGAAAGAGTCTAGATAAGTGTATAAAATTATTTGATGTGTTAAATATATACTATGGTGTGAAAATATGGCCAGATATACGTAACTGACCAATAGCTATGGTGTTAGACTTGAATTTTAGGTGAAAAATGTAGGAAGCATTCGTGTGTTGTAAAACTGAAGATCTTATGTGTTAAATATGTCAGGTCTGCAGATGATGAATAGGTTGAAAGTGAGACTTGGGGTTAGTGCCTTCTTCACAGTCAAACTGGGTGGATTAGGCTTATTCACTGCCTAAAGAACTCATTAACTTTTAATCACTTGGTCTCTGAGGTTCAGTTTCCCATCTGTGGGAGAAAAGGATGAGACATTTGCTGCTTCGTAGTGTTGAGAACTGATACAGGTTCTGCTGTATCACCAGCCTCTTCTAGGTTTCTCCTAGTCCAGAGTATTCTTATCAAGAGCGTTGTTGGTCAGTCTTGCCTTTTAATAAACGTGGAAGTTAATGGGGCTCACAAATGGAAGTATGAAGTATAAATTAAAATGTGCTTACATTTTTTTTCTGATGCTGAGTGGTTCAGTGGTTGCTTTGCATAGTCTTACTTCAAAATTTGAGTCCATAATAATAAACTGGAGAAGTAGCTAGCCTGTCAAAGGTTTACTGCTTTAATATGTATTTTTTCAGCTAAACTAATACATAGATGACAAGGAAGCTTGGACTGTCACAGGAAAAGTAGCGGAAGCTATAAGCTGTCTAGCAGTGTTCTAATCTCTCTCTTCTCTTGTAATTGGTCACATCTGTTACGCCTTGGGACAAGATCTGTGGTGGTTTTAAAGGAGCTGGTGTAATTGCTGTTTTGAGTCAGTTAACATGTATTACATTTTTGTAGATGTAGACAAAGTCATAGTTGAGATTGAAGCCAAGGAGCAGTTTGCGGAATGGAAGGAATGTCGAGAGAAAGTGAGAGGTGTTATAAATAATTAATGATAGGTGATTATTGTGCTGCTAAGGAACTCTTGACTTTTACAGATGATTTTCGATCCCACTATGAGCAAGAAGAAGAAGAAAAAGAAGAAGCCATTTATGTTGGATGAGGAAGGAGGAGATACACAAGCGGAGGAGACTCAGCAATCGGAAACAAAAGAAATTGAGCCAGAGCCAACAGAAGACAAAGATGTTGAAGCAGATGAAGATGACAGCAGGAAGAAAGGTAAAGTGAATCTGTGCAGATGAACTCTCAATACTTCTGTATTTTGAGACTACAAACCCCATTTCAAGAATTTGCTATCACAGCGTATAATGCTGGGGCTCAGGTTTGTTTAGAGGCTTATGGGTAATACTCCACTGCCTCCTTGGGAGGTGTATTTCACTCCTGGTTGAAATCATGTTCACAGGCTTGTGTAAATTCTTCTTTACTGACTCAGTCTTTGTGTGAGATAATAAAACGAGAATCGCTGAAATAGTTGGCATGAAGTTCTAGGTTTTCCATATGCAGTTATTGCAATAATTACACAATGATGGCTGTTTTTTATTTCAACAATCAAGCAATAGTGTGATAACGAAATATGGTTAGAAGGGTTTTTAGATTTTGGGCAAGTTTCAAGAAATAAGCCTGCTATTGTGTATATAACCTTACTTTTTAAATTGAGGCCAATGTCATTTCAAGATGACCTGATTCAGGGAATGCTGTTAACTTAAATCCAATTTGTTGATAAAATTGGTTTCTGCAGTAGACCAAAGAAACTATACCTTCCTCTTACAGTTTTTTCCTTTTTTTTTTTTTCCAAGCATCTCTACTATAATAATAAGAGTGTCTCACTTCTCTTGTACAGCAGGAGGAGAGATTAAGCACTTAAAAAATAAGTAAATGCAGTTAGAAGATGTGGAAGCTGTAAAGTAGCACTGAAGTATTTGGGGGTAGAGGATAATGACAACTTTAAAACCTGAAGGTTATCTATAGGGGCTACAGATTATTGCTTATGTCTTACTGTAGTTCTTTGAAGATTTGTGTGTAAAATAGAAGCCAAATGTGAAACTCTTCCTACAATTATACTTCTTCTGGCAATCCTTTGTTTTCTTAGATGCAACAGATGACCTGGATGATTTGAACTTCTTCAATCAAAAGAAAAAGAAGAAAAAAACAAAAAAGATATTTGATATAGATGAAGCAGAAGAAGGTGTAAAGGTTTGTGTACATAATTAGACTATCTTGTCTATGCTTGAAAACTTTCTTGCTTTCATTTTCTGGGGATTGACAGTGCAGGAGAAGTAAGTGGATGTTGTAAGCCACACACAGACTAGTCCTCTGAAGGCCAGCCCTTCAAATAAAGGGTACTTATCTGCTAAGAAATCGGTTCTTAGCCTGGTGTTTTCTTCAGAACTAATGGGCCACTGTTCTGTGTTCCAGAAGGCGCACAAGATATTTTTACTCATCTCATGTTTATTCCAAGTTGTGTTTTTGTATCAGGTGTTAGTGTAACTGGCAAGCCCAGAGAGCAAGAGGACAGAGAAATGTTATGTTATGTGTAAACATCTTCTTTAGATTTTGTCTTTTGGGAAAGAAAATGTCCCTCTGATCTGTCCCAGATGGGTGAAATGATTGCAGAATTGCGGTAAC
Source organism: Eurystomus glaucurus suahelicus (assembly GCA_032159205.1). Taxonomy (NCBI): domain Eukaryota; kingdom Metazoa; phylum Chordata; class Aves; order Coraciiformes; family Coraciidae; genus Eurystomus; species Eurystomus glaucurus. The sequence goes on along the minus strand of JAVFHW010078811.1, from coordinate 79,338 downwards.
AAATTGGACTCGCTGTAGATAGCACAGCTTTGCCTTACCTTACTGTCTGACATGTAGGGTGTTTTGTTCCCTTATGTCCTAAAATGGCTGATGCCTCTAGGTAATTATAGCATGACCTTGTTCTTGATCAGCCAGAAGTTAGACCAGAAGACTTTTGCCTGTGTTGATTATGTAGTAGGAAATCAGCTATTCCAAAGGAATTAGTATAAACTAAGTTTTAATACAAGCCTGCACTGTTAGACGTGTGTACATCATTGTATCTGAGCTTGGTGTATAAAAATCTGACCCTACTTCATTGTAGTAGTGCAACACTCTCTAACGTACATTAGTTCCATTCTTGTCTGTTACGTTTCAAGATAGTGGTGGATATTACTAGAATTAATCCAGTATAGTGTTCAATGAAGATTTGTGTTTAATACTGTAAACCATGGTCTTACCATTTCTTTGCAGGACTTGAAAATTGAAGGAGATGTGCCAGAGGCAGTAGAACCTGAGGATGACCTTGATATCATGCTGGGCAATAAAAAGAAGAAAAAGAAGAATGTGAAGTTTCCGGATGAAGATGAGATAATGGAGAAGGATGAAGGTGAAAGTGTAACCTAGCTTAGTGAGATGTTGAAAGTGAAATGTAGTCCATGTTGTAGGTGAACAGTTTTTGTTCAACTGCCTTTTTTGTTTCAAAATTCCTTTTGGTGCCTTTACCACTATATTGTTTATTAGAAAGATGTTCTATAAAAGCGCTATAAACTTGCCATAAGTGCTGGTGGCTCTTGTAGGCAGACAGAGAAGACTTGTGTTCGCATCTTAGAGGAATCTTCTTTGATGTACCTTTTAGAAATGGTGTATACATGAGGTTAAATAATGTTTCTTTTCTTCTTAATGAATCCCAAACAATTTTCCTGACAGCTTTTGAGGATGAAGATAGCAAAAAAGATGATGGAATTTCTTTTAGCCTTCAGTCAGGACCTGCGTGGGCAGGCTCGGAAAGGGACTACACATACGATGAGGTAATGGTCGAAAGACTTCTGAAAATATTTTCCAAGTTGTTGTGCATCAGTAGAGCAGGGCCTTATGCTCATATGTCTGTTTTCTAACTTAAAAGACTTGTCAGAAGCTTCTGAACAGAAAAATAATAGAAAATACTTCTTTTATCACAGCTAACTTTCATATAGGGCAATATTGGTGACAGTTAAAACACCTCTGCAAATAGACTGAGGTATTGCAGATTATGATGTAAACCAGCTCTTTTTATTTTGTATTTATCAACATTTTTTTTAAGCATGTCTTCAAAAGCATATGAGGAAATACTAACGGACAGAGATGGTCTGATATTCATTGTGAACGCTGTTTCGGGTTTTTTAGAAGCGATGTACCTCATTTGAGAAATGCGAGCCAATGATGTTGATGTGAAACCCCCCTTTTTTTTTTCTTTGCAGTTGCTCAACAGAGTATTTAACATCATGCGGGAAAAAAATCCAGATATGGTAGCTGGAGAAAAACGAAAATTTGTCATGAAGCCCCCACAGGTTGTAAGAGTAGGGACCAAGAAAACATCTTTTGTCAACTTCACAGATATCTGCAAATTGTAAGTTTCCTCTTAAGATTTCCCAGGAGTAGCGGATGAATGCGCTTTTCTGTGCTGCTGGCCATTGTTGAACACGTTTTCTGGCAAAAGACTATGGCAAACCAAAAGTAAACTGAAAGTTCTTTCAGTCATACTGCTCATTTCCCTACATCTCTCCGTAAGAAGATATTTATGGAGATGATGTATTGAGATAATTTCTTATTTTATACTTAAATTATGAAAATTGTAGCCTTGCTACATGGACCTCATGGACTGAAACTAAACCAGTTGATTTTGTGAGTTCAGTGGCTTCTATATTGGGTCAGCAGTGATACTTATTTGCAAGTCTTGGTCTGGGTGGGATAGGAAAAGTGCTTTCTAATTTGAACTGGCTACAAATACGAGTATCTTGGTGAGGAGTTCAGTATTTTTTCCATTGTTTTCTGCAGTGCTTTCTATGTCTGAATTCTTTCTTATGAAGGCAGTTGTATTCTTTGTGGACTCTTCTGGGAATGGATATCTGATTTGTTTCATAAGTGTACCAGAAAACAGTCCTGATTAAATCATCCTGAGGATCTGGGCAGTGTAGTAAAATGAGTTTTTACAGTACTTTTTTCAGGGAATGGTGGGGAATGGGAGAATAACAATGAAAACCTCAAATAGAAAACTTTATTTTTAATAGTTGCTGTGATTATGAGTTTGATATGAGGGAAATTGGTGGGGGTTTTCTGGGGACCATTCAGCTTTCTTGTGTCCTCAGTCATTGTCTGTCTGTGCTCTTTGGTGCAGACTCTGGCACTGCACCGTTTCAAAGTTAGTAATTTAAGATAGTGTTAACCTGCCAGTCCTGTGTAAATATCAGATTTCTCTGGAGGGGTGAGTTTAAACATATCCTTACTCTTATTTTTAGATTACATCGTCAGCCAAAACATCTTCTGGCATTTTTGTTGGCAGAATTGGGTACAAGGTAAGGCTACCGGGTTGTGTATGTGCATATACGTGTAGGAAGCAATGACATCATGGCTAATGTCTGATGAAGACTAAAATTCTTGGGGTTGCAAGAATTTTCCACATATATATGTCTTTTTTTTCCCTGTGCTGAGTGATTGAAGAGGTACCTTCTTAGGAAAGGTACAGAGGGTAACTATAACTCACAGGGGATGTTTGGGATAAGGGTTTGGATTCCCTGTTTGGGACCTTTCTTAAAGATGCTCTGACAGCAAAGCTGTTTGTCACAGTTGGTGAGGATGGCTCTGTGGCTCTTGTCAACTGAAGGCAGATGATAGATAGCTTGGGAAGAGATACTGCCTAACTATCTAATGGCAAGCCTTGTGGACCTGTAGCTAGTTATTCTGTCTAATGCTGCAGTTGAATCCACCTGTCTTAGCATAAAAACAGTGTCTCCTATGTCTCTGATCAAACATTTTGTACTGTGGTGCTGTACTTCCTGGTTGTCTGTTCATTTGTCTGTTGTAGATTACGATGTCTAATTGTAATGTGTATGTAACAAGTGCCTGTTTGATTGGGCCTTGGAGTCCTTTCCGCTCCAGACAACTTAAAATCTTAGAATCCTTAATGTGGAAAATCATTCAACTTACTCCATCAGACTGGCTAGAAGAGGATCTTACTAGTTGTATTACAACCTACTAGGTAGTCATCTTGGTCACTTCTGTGAGCTAAGCAGGTATTAATTCTCAATTCCGTAAAGTTCTTCTGATTAGGTAGCTTAACTATGAGACTGGTATCTGCTGGAGGTTGCTTTTACTGCAGTGAGGGTTATGCTTGGGCAAAACTTCATGTGGGTTTTCAGGTGCCTTCAGAATTTTGCAATTTTTTGTTTGGCAAAGTAATTCTGGCTTATTCTTACCTTGAAGAATACATTGGTACCTTGCTTCACGTTTCTGGCTTTTTTGAACACTTGATGTGTTCTGCAAATCAAATAATTGATTTTTCTTTGCAATTAGTGGCTCAATAGATGGTAACAACCAACTTGTAATCAAAGGAAGATTCCAGCAAAAACAGATAGAAAATGTCTTGAGAAGATATATCAGTAAGTATAACTTCCTTTTCCACTACAGATTTTTGTCAGAGCCCTTTTGATGACCAGTGGCCCATTTATGTGTGCATGCTGTGGAGATTCTGTGCTAAGGAGCTACAACTTTGCTGCAGTTTTATAATGGAATAGTGCGGGTACAGGTGGTTCTACCACGGTTATAATAAGAATGTAGGTTGTATTCCCTCCTGGCACTAGAACATACCAAGGGAAACAGTGAGAGCATTTGAGAATTGCTTGTTTTCATCCGACTTGCATTTATTGGCTTTGATGAGGGCTGTGGAAAATAACAGTGTTTATTTTAAAGTCTGTTGTTTGTGTTAATTAACAAATACGGTGTGCATGCTGCTGGCCAAAGGACTCACAGATTACACCTAACAAAAAATGCTGCTTTAGTGCTGCATCTGTACAAGAGTTGCTGACATCTGGGAATACTGTTTCAGCAGAGGAAGTTCTAGAATGCCAGTGGGATGTCTTAACTAGTTGTTACTATTTTTAAAACACTAGTCCCTGCATAATGTACCATATGAAACCTAGTCTTTATTAACCTGGGAACTAGGTGAAGTTTTTAGGTTGCCTTGGTCACTCTGATTTTCATAGTAAGCCACTTCTAAATTGCATTTGAACAGCCTTTCAAGACTAAAGGCTGAAGAAGTGGTGACTTCGCTGATAATGCATTATATTTTAGCTGCAATCTAATTCCTTTTCTGCAGAGGAGTATGTCACCTGTCATACGTGTCGGTCACCAGACACAATCCTACAGAAGGACACCAGATTATATTTCTTGCAGTGTGAGACCTGCCACTCTCGCTGCTCCGTCGCCAGCATCAAAACTGGTTTCCAGGCTGTCACAGGCAAGAGAGCACAGCTCCGTGCCAAAGCTAACTAGTTTGCTAATCAACACTGGATTTTGCAAAGCGTTCTGGGGAGATATGACTGGACAGGTTTACAATCGGAATGGATTTACCATTGTATTAAAACAAGATTGTAAAAACTACAAGAAATTTGGCTTTTGGTTGATTGGTCTGTGAAATCCTTGCAAGATGCAGATCCTCAAGCTGTTCACCACACACATTTGCTCATTGAATATCTTTTACCAACTGTAAAGAATGTGATGGGAAAGGAGGTGCTTTTTAATCCATTCAGACTTCTGTAAAACACAAGATAAATTAAAGATACTATAACAGTGAGTGTCTTCAATTTGGATTTTTCCTTTAGTTTCCTCTTCTTAAATTGCTCATGGGAATGGTTGGCATGTTGTTCTGCAGATCATGTCACTGAACTATGTCCAAGACCCAGAATAAACTTTAAGATAAAGGTTATTTTGCTTTTACATAACAAGCTGGTTTTTAGTTAGGCTGTCATTAAACAGAAACCAGTCACAAAAAGTCACAGGGATGATACACCAACGTGAGAGCTGCTCATGTAGCCACATGAATATGGGAATGCGTTTTGCACAGGAGGTGACATCAGGACACGTTGATACAGCTTAAATAGGCAGAATGTAGTTTTGAGGTAGTTCAGACACCACATTGATGCTGAATCTTACATAGAATTGATAAATTGTACTGTAAGCTTTCATAGTGTCATAATACTAAATTTTGTGATTTCTGATAATGTTCCTGTTCTGAAGTCCAGCACTCTTCATCACTTTAAAAAGAATACCTAAATGCAGCAAAAAAGAGGATATAGGTGACATCATTATGATAGCTGCAACATACTGTCTTATATAAATCTTGAATTTACAGGAGATGCTGCCAAGTAGTTTGAGTTCCAAATTAACGCATTATGCTTCTTGATCTTGACATGGACTTCTCTCTGCTAGCAGCTGGTATCAGTAACTCCATGGGACACGCATAGTGCTGTCCGAACTAGTTTTTCTAGTACCGTAGAAATTTTTACAGCTGCCAAGATGCAAATGGGGAGTGAAGTCCCTCTTGAGTACTGTAGACAGGGACACTTTTCATTTAATTGCCAAAGCGGCAGAGAGTCAGGGTAAGGCTCAGGACCCCAGGCACCCATCCCTGCAGGTAAGCGGAGTGGCCTCCTCCCATGAGAAAATGGTGGTCACTCTGAGTGCAATTCATCAAATCATAGAAACTGAAGGGTTTCTACCAAGTTTTAATCTTTGTATGTATATTAATACAGAACACGGTCTTGCTGGGAAGTCACTTACTTGCTATTTGAAAACTTGACAACACTGTAAGGCAAAAATCAAGGTTTTATGGTTGGTTTCGTAAAAGCATTTTGAATTTCAAGTGAGCGATAAAACATGTTGGATGTATCTTTAAGTGAATAAAGCCAGGATCAGTGCCTCTTGTAACATTATTGTTGTATTCTTGTTTTTTTCTCTAGCAAATACACATTTTCCTGTTGGAAGTAAAACTTTTTGGAGAAGTGCTAGTTGCCTTTTAGTTTCAGTGACTTGCTGTTGGGACACCCAAAAATAGCTGAGGAATAACCATACTTTCTCTTAGTAAATGCTTGCTTTTTCCTGGGTCAAATACCTTTTAACATACTTAAAAAAAAAAACCAAACAACCAGTATGGCCTTGAGCCAAAGTTTGACTTCCATATATTTGGATCAAAAAGGTCAACTTAATAAATGTTCAAACCCATCATGTGTGAGCTCTCCTGGCTCACATGAGAGCTTCATCGGTGTATTATATAGATGTGTCTGGAGTCTGTGCATATATTCCAGAAGGCATTGGTTTTCATGACTAATATTTGAGTGAAAGAGAATGGTTTGGGTTGGAAGGGACTTTAAAGATCATCTCACTCCAGCCATGGGCAGGGATACTTCTAACTAGACCAGGTTGCTCAAAGTCCCATCTTGAGATGTAGACTCTTAATCTACCTGTGGAATAACCTCTGTGATGCATGAAGTGTCTTCTGTTTCTAGGAGTTGGATATTAGTTGATTTTTATTTTTATCTTAAAAACCCCCTTCTTTCAGTGCACATTCAAAAAGAAACATAGCCTACCACAAATGTATGAGCATAATGCCTCTTGCTGCTTGGGAAGCCCATGTAAGTTTGAAGTGCAGTCGTGTTCAGTGGCAAAAGAGCAGAGTTTTACTTGAGCTAGGTGCAAGCAAGCAGCTTAAGGATGGAGTTCTTAACGGAATAAGGTGGTAGCTTTGCCTTGATTCTGTATGCAGGCATGTATTTGGAGGCAGACAGAACTGTGTTTGCATGGTTTTTTTCTCTGTGAGCTGATATGGTGCTGATGGTGATTTGTGAGCCATGTTTTTTAGGTACTGAAAGGCTGCAGAGCAGAATGGAATCCCTGTTTGAATGGGCTGGGGAGGAACCTGCAAGCTAACACCACAGCAGTGCAGCTGGGTTGCTCCTCTCCACTGCTCCTGCCATGCCCAATGTTCTAACAATTTACCCAAGTAATATAAGCTGTTGCAGTTCTGTTCCTTTCCAGCAGTAAAGATGCAGCACATCTTTCAGCCCAGAACAAGCACAAGAAAATCTTTTGAGACTTGTCAGTGCAGGTCCTAGGAGAACTGTACAGAAGAAGCAATATTGCTGTCAATCAGCCTGAAATTTACTCATACCCTGGTAAGAAGAATCTCTTTATAATCCACTTTTTCCAGGTGAAGGCTTTTATTTCCATTCTGAAGTCTGAGGATTGGAACTCAAAGGGTTAGGTGATCTTGCTAAGGTCACCAGAGTAACCAGTAAAGTGAAAACAATCTGGTTTCCCAAGTCTGTGTAGGTGCAGTGGGATCAGCTACCTTCGAGGTGCTGTGGTTCTGTTCTGCCAAAATAACCATTTACTGTGATGAAAATGTGAGATATGAAAGGGGTTGAAAAGTGAGATTAAACTCTTTTTGTGGAAGCTTCTGGCCAGAGCCAGGATTTAATCAAAGCAGTAAGTATTTTTCTAACCAGAAATGGTGTAAATAAGGAGAAACATTCATAAAAAGTTCCCACTGAGAGTGGGGGTTTTCTGGTGAGTAGTGTGCATGGGTCATCATCCATTGTGTCCTCCAGACATGTACACCACACCCTAAAATCCATGGTTTGTCAGTCGTCGGCCCACCTCTGCCAGGGAAACTTGGTCTTCTAAGATGATAAGCAAGGAGAAGAAAAAGCGGACCTTCAAAACTGCTGCTGCTGCTGAAAACACCAAGGTTTGTCACAAATTGCATGGAAGGTGATGGTATCTAGTGGAGGATGTACAGAAATAGAAACAACAGGAAAGCTCTGAAAGTCTGAGGGTGTGGAACTGTGATGCTGACAGCTAACATTCATTAGAACTTTATCTGTTAATCTTTTAAATAACATTGCTGCAGTTATGTTCTGCCCCTCTGCTTAGTTTTTTCCTCAAGGTTTATTCCAGATTACCAGACCAGTAAAAGAGTACCCTGCCAAGCGAGGGGCCAAGCTTTGAGAAAGAATTGTAGGCAGATGTTTAACAGAAAACAGCAGCTGCACAAGAATTACCAGTTCAGCTTCAGCCTGTGAGGACAACAAAACTGCGAAGCCACACCAGCTTCCAGAAAAATTGTTTGCTTTTCTGTTTTTAAATTGGTTTTGCTATAGTAAAGGTTAGTCTCATGTTACTCAAGTACCAGAACAGAATTTTCTGTAGCTTGCTTTGTGCCAGGTGGTTGCCCTTGCAATATGTGGGTTTGCAACCTGGCTGCTCCAGTGCGAGTTCTTCCCTGAGCAACCTGTTTCTGGTCCCTGTCAGAGGCAGCTCATCAGCCTGGACAGACTGTGCTGTAACCCTGGGGGTGTGAGCCTGGGTTCGCATATCCTGCTTCTGAGCCGTCCTGTCAGCTGTTGGGTTTTTCCAGCCATTTCGTTCGCCCTTCCCTAGAAACGTGAAGGACTCCAACGATGGGGAAATGGGCAGTTTGGTGTCCCTGGAGGACAGGTTAGAGATAGTGGTCAGGTATCAGGACAAGCGTGTCGTGATGAAAGCCTCTCTTGGGCTTTTCCAGCAGTGCTAAGGGGACCTACAGCTGAAGTTTGCAGAAGTTTAGATCCCCACAATGTTCATGGGGATCGGCCAGGGTTAGGTTGGATCTATATTGCTCTACCTCGCATTCTGCTTTCTGCATGTATAGGTGCATTTTGGCACTTAACCAAAGTCATGGCTTGCTCTAGTCCCAGGTGTCTGTCAGCCTTGGGAAAACTCTTCTCAAATGGCTCTACTTTGAGCTAATAGCTGAAAGGACTTTGGATAAACAGTCAAATCCTATGGCAGAGAAGGGAGCACAACTCCATGTGTCCTTTCCTTCAGTATGCCTGTAGATGCAGTGAGCTGGTGGAGAGGAAAGGTTACTCTGATCCTGATCAGTTGTTTAAATAATCTCATAACAGGACGAGGAAAAAGGGTTTTGAAGGAAGATACTGGAAACATGCTTGTGCCTTAATTGTCACCAGTGTTGGTGACATGGCTGGATCTTGGTGCTTCTAATGTAGTCCTACAGCCCTTTTTTTGATAACATTTATTTTCATTAAAAAAGGAAAAGAGAGTTTTATTGCCCTCATTACAGGGAGAAAAGCTAGATGTGGTTCATTTTGAGAACAAGGCACTAAAGGCAGGTAAAAAAGAAATTTTCAGTTCTTTTTGGTTTTGTGGACTGAAATGTCTTTCTGTACAGCTCGTAGTCCCAAGCCAGCTGCAGGCCTTGTGCTGTGCTTGCGTTCAGCACCAAAATAGCTTTTTTTTCCACCATGAACATGAAAAAATAAGTTCTGGGAAATGTGAGCTCATCTGAAATAAAGCTGGAATTCTTTTTCTTTGCTGCATTGTCTCCACACTTTTTAACACCCTCAAACAATGGGTTGCTCTCTTACAAGTCTCAGCCAGCATTTAGT
>JAVFHW010078811.1:32438-60113 GCA_032159205.1 Eurystomus glaucurus suahelicus | reverse complement strand
GGGGGGGGACTTCAACCACCACAGCATTTGGTGGGAGGACAGCAGGGCTGGGTGCAAGCAACCCAGGCTTGGGTTGCTCTCCAACCAGGAGATTTCTGGAGACCATTAAGAACAATTTCTTGACACAGCTGACTAGGGGAGACATTCTTCTGGGCCGTTACTGATGGCCAAGGAAGGACTGATCAAAGATGTGAAGATGCAGGGAAGTCTTGGCTGCGGTGACCATGAGATTGTGGAGTGGACTATCTTGCGAGAAGTGACCCAGATAAAGAGCAGAATCAAATCCCTAAACCTAAGAGAGTAGATTTTGGGTTGTTCAGGGATCTGCTTGGCAAAATCACATAGGAGACTGCTCTGGAGGCCAAGAAAGCCAGGACATCTGGGTTATCTTCAAGGACACCTGCCTTGAAACAAAAGAATGGCCTGTTCTGATGACTGTTGGGTAGGTATGGCAGGAGGCCAGTGTAGATTAACAGCAAGCTCCCAAGTGAGCTTTTCTCCTATACAAAAGGGCAGAACCTAGAAGATACAAAGCAGAGCTGAGCCACCCAGTAGGAATATAGAGCTATCCCTCCAGTGTGCAGTGATGGAGTTAGAAGAACATCTGTAGGTACACCAGCAGCAAAAGGAAGGCTAAGGAAAGTGTAACCTCACTTCTCAGTGAGGCAAGGGATCTAGTGACAAAGCACGTGGAAGAGGCCAAGGTACTCAACGCTGCTTTTTTTTGACTTCTTGGGTTTCCCTGGTTGAGTCTGTCTTCTCACCTCCCAGGACTATTAGCCCAGAGGCAGAGTATGTGGGAATGAAGCATTACCTACTTTATCCTTCCTGTGCAGAGCTCCTTTTCTGCCCACACTCTCTGGAAAGGTCATATAAGGGGCAGGGACCTTTATTCTTCTTCCTGTGGGCTGCAACATGTATTTTGGATTTCGTTTCCCCCAGTGACGTTGGAAGCTTCACCAAGGCCAAGCAGAGGTTTGTCCACAAAACCAGGCCATCCAACTTTGCACTGGAAATGAAGCTGAAAGTTCCCAGTTCCCATTGTTCTTCAATAGAAATTGTGTGACTGACTCCCTTGGGGTCTAAAATGCTCTTCTCTCACCCAGGTGGGACTAACACCACTGTGAAGCACCACTCTGCCTGGCCATACTATTTTCACATGAGCTCTGGTTCAGTGAACTCCCATACAAATAGGCATGCTCAGGCCTGCTGGTGCCCAGGAGACATCCTACAGGTGTCTATAGGGTATAGGTAGGACCTAGACCCAAGTCCACAGTGAATCTCCCTCACTTGTCATCATAGGGAAGAGGTTTATGGCAGGGAAGCCTGTGCTGGGTCCTGCCCAGGCGTTGACAGATCTAGTTCCTGCCTTGCATAAACTCTGTCTTTCCCACTTGCCATGGATGCACTCCTGCTTGGACTAGCTGGGCTTGGCTCCAGGCAGATGTTCAGCAGGTAAGCCTCAACAAAGTTAATCCTATTATGTGAGGCTACCAGTGAGAACCCAAAACTGGTTTGGCTGGAGACTGGGCTGATAAGCGGCTGAAACAGCACAAACACAGCAGAAAATCTGAGTACAAACCAACCACTTTGTGAATATCTGCAGCCATCAGGGCCCCTGGAGCTCTCTACATAGCAGGTGGGTGCATGGCTGTGGTGGGGATCTCCCCTTGAGTAGGGACACCTCTCAAGGTTATCCCTGAGGCTGAGAGATCCCTTAGTTGACACCAGGCATTGAGGAGTTGGTAAGGGACACTTTTTGCATTTAAGATAGTTATAGTAAGCTTATATGCTAATCTTTGTATCCCATACTGACTTTAACTGTAGTATATAGTGTTGACCGCCAATCCAACTGTATTATTAAATATTTTACATGCGTAAATTCACTGATTAGAACTCAATAAACTCAACTACTAGATCAGATCTGCCTGGGTGACCCCTGACTCTTCTCCTGCGACACCACTGCCCCTCCAAGCCAAGGGTAGACAGTATTTTTAGGGACCAGTGTGGACACCATGTCCATGGACAGGTGGTGAAGGCCACACTGATGTGCGTAAGCCAAAGAGACATGTGATAATGGAGTGACTCCCCAGGAACTGGAAAAACTTCAAAGCTGTTCAGTGTTGTAAGGTCAGGACCAAAATACAAAGGATAGTTTTCTGAGTTGCATTGCAGCATTTAAGAGAACATGCCTGCAGACTAACCACACACATTAATCTGCCTCATGCTGTGCACATGTGAGCCTGACTGATGCTGGCAGTAAAATATTTCCAATCTCAATGCCGCTTTAGGACTAGGCAGTTCCAGAAAATAGAGATGGAAAGGAACTGAGATAGTAATCTTTTTCAGCTGCTTTTAATGATACCAGCTCTTCTTAAAGCATTGCCAGCAGATGTTTGTCCACTCTATTTTCCTATCCTACTAACGGCAGAAAGGTCCAGATTTTTTTGACAGGCTGTGTGCTGCTTTATCATCATTAGTATCAGCAAGTTTCCCCCTAATTTCTACCATCTGTTTCCCTTGAGCCTGACCTTCCTTGTCCTAATTGACACAGAGATGAAGGCCAGCTTTGCCTTTCTTCTTTATAGCATCTGTTCTGAGGGATCCCCTTAATCATCTCCTCTTAGGTTTCGCTGGAGCCAAAGACTTCAGCTATGAGGCCCCAGAAACTGAAACATCTGAAAGACCCCATTCAGATCCCTCATCAATCATGACTAAGACGGGGCAGACTACAAGACTACAAACAAGTTGGGAAGTGTTTTGAGTTAGAGGAGCTTTTTTAGCCATAGGAAGAGTGCCACAAATGTGCCTTGGGGTGCAGTCACCCCAGCAGTGAGCGGCTGAAGAAGAAGAAAGGGTTGCTGAGCTTCATCCTCACATCTGTTAGCAGTGCCGGGGTGGGGAAGGAGTGGAGCTGTTGCAGGGGACACACAGTACAGGCTCAAAGGCTGCTCTAATGTGCCCCATGCCTCTGTGGGAGAGCCATGCCAGCCAGCCCAGCTTCCCAGGGCTGTGGTCCAGCAGAAGAGGCAGCAAGAAGGGCTGTCCTTCCATCCTAGATCCCTGATGCCCTTTATCTGGATCTGGAGGTGATCCTGTTCTCAGATGAGTCTTAATTTGGGATAAATGACAGCGCTGGCAGTAACACAGTGCCCTGTATTACCCTTACTATCAAGGTACCAAGAAGGGCTCCCATTCAGATGGTTTTTAGGCACAAAATTTACTCACTGGGTTCACTGGGAGTGTCCTTATCTGGGGCAGGACTAACAGCAATGGGGCTGATGTGTGCATGACATCAGGCCAGCCATGCTTGAGTGCTGCCTTGCTATGGATGTACAGCTTTGTGCACAGTTGTTGTTATGAATAGGTTTATGCCATTTGATGTCCAAAAGGGTATCACAAATGCATCTTGTTAGAGACGTGCAGTTAATATACCATGCCCTGCTTTGCCATTTGCTTCAATCCATCTGAGAAGAACTTGGTAGCAGAGCAACTTGTTTTAACCAGTAATTAATAGTTGTGAAATCAAGCATAATGTGGTCCTAATTTCAAGAGCCAGCCATGGTTTTCAGTGTCTCTACATGCATTTGCTAGACCAATGCTTTTCCAACTAGTAGCACAGTTTGAAAGAAGAAGCTGTGAGCAATCAGGGGATTTAAATACAACAATTTCTTCTGAGGAAGGAAAAACTATTTTTCTAGGGATTTCCCAGTAAAACTGTGGCCCATTACTGAACTCCTTTGGCTGGGGGGATGTATTGCCCAAACTCTCTTACCAGTTCATCTTCACACTCATCCCGTGCGAGACCCTCTTCCTCACCCTCGTCCCCGTTGAGCGGCTCCTCTGTGTTGAGCTCTGCCTCTGATGCCGTGTCTTCCTGCGAGAGTTCACTTTTGCTGCCATCTGCCTTCTTCCGTATATCTGTGAGAGCAACAGGCAAGCCACCAGGATCAGGGGCCGGGGGAGGCAATGTCCAGAGCCTGATGACACTAATTCAGTGGGCCCTCAAATTTAGTTGGTAGGTAAATAATTGATCTAGGCTTTTTCCTGCAATGGAAAGCTTTGCTGATTTTGAGGAAGCTGTCTGAAAGCAGGTCATTGCTCTGCATCCCTCTGGAATGAATGTGGGATGCAGATGAATAGGATAGGATAGGATAGGGTAGGACAGAACAGAACAGAATAGAATAGAATAGAATAGAATAGAATAGAATAGAATAGCAAACTAAAAATGCAAACTATATGAGAAAAGAAAAAAAACCAAAACCCTCATCATTTTGAAATCAATTTCCATATTTGTGGAGTTTTGGCATGTAATTTTGGCCTGTGATTCTACCCAGGATCCTGAGGGGTTGACACTTTGCTGTCAGAGCCTGGAGGATGCTCTAAGCTGTGATGATTGCAAGGCCAGCTCTGCAGGGTGCTTCCCTGCACTCGTTGCCTGTTCTCAGGCTGGCCCCGAGGCATCTGTGTGCACCCAACTGACCTGTGGACACCTTCTGTTCTTCAGTGATCTGCTCCAGTCGGCCCAGGAGAGCATCAATATTGGATTTGATCTGTGTTAGCTCAGTTTTGATTGTTTGCAGCTCGCTGCACTTCACTTGGAGGAAGGAAGGAAGAAAGGAAGGAAGGAAGGACAAAATTTAGGAAGGAAGGGCAATTTAGAGCCCCACAGAGCACCTGCCTCATCCCTCTGCTTGGCCCAGGTCACCTTGCTGAGAAGGTTAAAACATCAACAAGAAACCCCACCCTAGAAACTTACTCCTTGCATCCCTGGGGTGGACATGCGGTAAAGCTCACACCTCTCTGCATGGCATAGCTGAGGCTTGTCTATGCTGGAAGGAGCCACGGTGGGGTCAACAGGGGCTTGTTGGGCAGGCGAGGAGAGGCTGGCTTTGCATGTAGCAGCAATGTGCACTTCTCCACTGCCAGCCCTTGCTGCCCTGCTGCCTGTTACAGCACTGGCAGGGCAAGCTGTGGGGCCTGCAGGTGCTTGTATGCACCCAAAAAAGCCTGTGTGCCTGCTGGCCAGGCATGTTGTGGAAGCTGACACCAGGCTTTGGCACGCTCAGATTGCATTTGCATCTTCCCCTGCTGTATTCACAGCCTGCAGGCCCTCGCTTGGGCTGCTGTTTCCACATTTTGGTTCTTTTAAGGTTTTTCCTGGGAGCATCTGGCCTGTGGACAAATGCCTGCGGATGAAAGGTCCACGTGCACCCCACAGCATCCCACTGCACCTCACGCACACACTTACACTTCAACTTGGCTGAGCTGTTGGCGATGGCAGCTGATCTGGCAAAAAGCTTGACAGGGAGCGTCGCCTTCACACGCCGGACCAAGGGGATGGTGACCCGTGGCCGCTTCACAGGAACCACCCTCGGCACTGGAGACACTCGGCCCCGGTACTCGAAGAGCCTAGAGCAGTGGCGAAGGATTCAGGGGCTAAAGTTGTGCCATCAGTTGGGTGCCACAACTGCAGCCCAAGCAGTGCTGGTGGTGAGCTGAGGCACAGCCTGGACATCAGACCCCACTGCTTTGGGATGGGATGGACCACCGTGCACCCCACCCCGCTCCCCATGGCAGGAGCTGGGCTGCAGGGAAGACCTTGTCCCATAGAAAACCCCTTTGGCTGATGCTTCCCCTGCTCACCTGTCATAGAAGTCATCTCTGTAATAGTCATAGTCGAAGTCGTAGCCGCTGCAGAGACAGTCAAGATAGCACGGGTTAATTAGCGCTGACGATTTATTATTATTACTCCCTCATTGCCTGCTGAGCCTCCCAGGGCCTTTATTTATCCCCCCTTCACAGGGAGTGGTATGGAAGTTCTGCAGGGACGTGGGCTGGACTATAACCAGCCTGCTTTATGGCTGAGGTGATGGAAAGTATGGGACAAGGAAATGTATTTTCATGGAGATTTTAATGCCTGATAACTTGACTTTTTTTTCTATCCTGGGATGAAACCTGGAAATACAGAAATTCTCCAAGAACATAGCTCGCCTCAGCTCACCAATCCATTTTGATCACCAAAGATGTTTGGCTCCAGTTCTGTCTGTACCCAGTAAGTACAGAGTACAATCAAAACAGGAAATCATTTGGGAGGAAAATTGAACTAGGATGCTTCTACACTGTAAGCCTCCCCTTCTTCTTCTTTTTTTTTTTTTTTTCCTCCCAAATGTTAACTTAAATGAAATTGCTTCAATTTTGCAGTATTTGTCAATCCTGCCAGGCTCTGGTGGACTGCTTCTGGCTAGCTTCAGCAGCGCTCTGAAGCCAAAGTTCTCCGTAGCCACAGGCAAGAGAAGACAGTAGCATGTCTCTGTGGCTCAAAAACTTAAAGTGGGATGAAGCAATGTCTTTATTCACAGCAAAAACTACCTCCATGGGCTGTTGCTCTTTCTGGGAAGCTTGCTGCAGCTTAGAGACCATAAGGCAGCTTTACACCATTTGCTCATAAACAACACAAAGCCTGGGAGCATTTAGAAATATTTTGAAATGACTGCACTCCTTTCTTCTCACCCTATTTATGCCTGTGGTCTGAGCTGGCTTTTCTTCCAAGCCTTCACTTCCCAATGGGAGCCCAGTTGGTAGAGCTGTGGACACCATGGACTCAGCACACTGCCAGCTTCCTGAAGAGATGGGGACAGAGAGGAGCTGCAGCTCCAACATCATCTCATGCGCACTGACTTGCTGCTGTCAGTCCTGGTCTGGGCAAAGCCTTGCATCTAAGAACAAGGAATGAAGCCCTGTATGGGGTGGGCACCCTCCATCTCCATCACCGACCCTGCCCTGTGGCATTTGGGCACCTCTGCCTTGTTCCTGGGCTTGGCTCCAGCACCAACAGAATGAAGGCTGGCCTCAGATACCTGTAGATCCAACCTGATGTGGACTGGAGAAGGATGGAGAAGCCTAAAACCTCAGATGAAGTCCTAAACCTTATCCAAGACTAGTCCAAACAGCAGTTTGGTGTGTGAAGTGGCTAATAAACACTGCAGATGTTATTATGCTATTTGCAGTAGAGAATGGCTGAGCAGCCTCTCATTTTTCTGGTGGAAATCACTCCTGGCCCAGTTTTGCAGCTTGTTTAGAGAGGCCATGGAGTTGCCTTGCAACATGCCTGATTTGCAGGACAGCAGGTCCAAGAGCTAATATTTGTGGTGAAATATTTGTGGGTGAAAAGCTAGAAAGTGGTGGTGGGGTACTCCTACCCTGGCCCTGAATCCTTAGGGGATTGGAGAAACTTCCACCTTTTTCTGAAGGAATAATTATCCTGGGAAGCTGGGCCTGACTTCCCCAAACCAGTAAGATTCATCTCACTTGGCTTCAGACACTGGGAATATAAAGAGAGGAATCCAAGTCAGGGGAAAAGAGGCAGTTCCAGGTCATGGCATGTCACATCCAAAGGCAGGCATCTAAAATACTGTCAGGTAAAGAACTGTTTTTTTATCCAGCGAGTATAAAGGGAGTCCAGAGAACCATACCACATGAAAGTCTTGACAGCATAGAGACTCATGTGAGATGGATCCGCCCTTAGACTCAGCACAGTGCAGGACAGCAAATATTCTGATTTCAGCCCCTGGCAGCACTGCCTTCAATATCTGCTAATGATGAGATCATGACCCATCAGTCTTAAGGAAGGCAATGGGGTGAAATAAGGGGTTTTTGGAAGTCTGTGATTGTATGACCCTGCTATAACATGCCAGTCAGGTCATGGCTTAACACATGCCAGGGAGGCAGTGGCAGGATGCTTTTACCAGCATCTGTAGAAGTCAGGCATTGAGCGAAATGCAGGTCTTCTAATATGAATGCAGAAAAAAAAGCTAATAAAAGTGAATGCCTCAGCACTGGACATTGTCTGCCTCTAAATTTCACTACACATAGGACAAACCTTCCTGAGACTGAAGGATCATTTTTCAGTGACCTGGCAGGTCTTCCTTGTGTCCAGGAATAATTTTCGCTGTTTTTCAATCAGTTGGTGACATTGCACCCTTGAAAAATAAAGCAGGGACAATCACAGCGAGAGGCAGCAGAAGGCTGTAAGGCTATGTCAAGTCACATGATGCTTCCACCTCCTGATGTGTTTCTTCTGTTTTGTTTTTCTTTAGTAATTAAATAACATTTATTAATGACTCACCAAAGTTCAGAATCAAAATATTCATAATTGAAAGGCAATTGCTTGTATGTGCTGCATCTACATGACATTTGTTGGGCCATTTCTGAGCATGTACCTGAATAGCAAATACACCTTTGAGCAGCTGTGCTTTTAATTGCCCCACAGCGATAATCACAAGTGACATATTTTGCCCAGCTCGCATCCTTCTACTAATGGTTGCACAACCTTAATTATTGCAGCAGTAGAAAGAATACCCCCGGAAAGCTACTTGGAATACCTTGATCAATATATTGATCAAATAATGAGCTTTTATGATCTTGTGAACCTGGTGTGGAGTTCCTTCCTTTTGCAAATAGCCAAGATAGTGGGAAGCCAAGAGAGAAGTATGGGCCGGAAGCTTGGCATGTCCAAGATGCTTGGGGCTGTAGTGGGGCTGCTGTAGGCTAGGACAGCATCCACATCCTCACTGCCACTGTTGGCTCTGCTGGGTTTGGTCCCATTGCTCATCTCCTTCTCTGCCCTGTAGTTGTTTCTCAGCCCTGTCTGGGTGGTTTTGGCACCAAGCCTTGCTGGGGTGCCCTTGCTCACAGCATTGCTGCCGAGACGTGGGAGGAGTGGATCTGTTTGGAGATGGGTTGACACCAGCTTTCTGCAGGGATTGTAATGGATCTAACAAGGGATGTGAATGCCAGCTGAGCTGAAAGGACATTGTCCACTCACATCTGTAGACTGTGAAAATAAGTCAGTAGTGGTTTGTGTCTGTCACCATTTCAGAGACAATTCCTTGGGCCACTAAGCTGCCACTTGATTGTTCTTGCAGTTCTTGCTTAGGTTGTTCTCATCGCCCTTTTGGCTACAAAGCAACATCAGCACCAGCATGACAGGGACGGGCAGAGATTTGTGCCTCCAAAGCTCAAGTGCACTGGCAGGACTTACTGCCCTGGGGCAGGGCCACCCTCCCTTCCCAGCCCACAGCAGCAAGCAGCCAACTCACAGCACCACAGGATCACTGGCAGTGCCCTCAAAGTGGCCCAAAATCTCCAGGAAATCCTGTCCAGACATTTGCTATGCAGGCAAAAAAGGTTTTGCCAGAAAACAAAAGGTTTTGAGACACAGTATGTGAAAACCTGGGGGACACAGTCAAAATCCAAGTTCATTTTCCAGCCATCCTCACTGATTCATTTGCAGTATCTCCTGGCATGGCTACATTCAGCAGGAGTGCCCAGGGTGCCAGGAAAGAGCACCCAGGGGACTTCTCATGTGCAAAGGGATGCTCTGGCAAATGCCAGAGGAAGAGGAAGAGAGACCCTGAAGATTCTGAGAGAGCTCAGGGAGAGCAGTGATGAGAGCAAGGTTTTATATTGACTGAAGTTCCCTCTTGTGGAGAGATCTGAGAAAACCTATTGATGGCATGAACCTGGGTGTATGTTCTACCTACTGGAGGTATATGGGAGGCTACACCCCAAAGGATTTCTATTAGACACCCAAATATGTCCCTGGGCTGGTGGGTCAAGTAAGACTGTCAAGATTGTTGCTTCCTCTGTGTCTAAAATGAGATTGCTTTGCCTTGCCTTGCTCCTTCCCCTTCCCCTTCCCTTCCCCCCTTTCATACAGACTTGGAGTGAGGCAAACTAAAATCCAATCTTTGAAAAAATCATCTTATGTGTTTAATGCAGCATTTCTATAAATTATAGTGCTGTAATTTTTGAAGTCTAACATTTAGAAAAATTTATGATGGTTAGAGAAGCTATAACCATGGCCCACCGCAAACCTGGATTCCCTGCTTTCCATGAGATATTGCAAGTTCTGCTAGTCCAGATGGCAAAGTTTAAATCTGACAGCCAATTTGGGATGAAATATTTCTGAAGCTCAGTGTAGTGTAGTACTTTGGCCCATATTTTAGCATATTGGTGTTTGCGGGAGGAAGCAAACATCTCTTGTTCCCTGTCTCTTTATCTACATGGCAGCCTGGAAGTTTGAAATACTGGTTATTGACAGAAATGGATTAGTGGTCAAGGCACAGACAAAGAGTAAATGAAATACTCTCTTTTGCAAGATGTATGGAATGAACTGTTCTGCATTATGCTTAAGTATAATGCACCATGTAAGTAGTTGCCCTGGTTCGGTCAGGACAGGGTTAATTTGGTGCAGCCAGGCTCTTCTACACCATGCTGACATCATGTCCCGGGGCTAGTTCTGTTTCTGGGGGAGGTGGGGGGGGCGACTTGCAGTCTGCGATTGATCTGCTCGGGAGCATCTCTATCGCTTATTTGTAGATTTCTTTCTTACTGTTGTTACTGCTGTTGTTGCTGCAATTGTTTCTTATGCGTCACTGTATTAAATCCTCCTTATCTCAACTCAAAAAGGCATTTTGAAACTCTTTTCTGTCTGTGGCAGGGGGCAGCAGCAGCGGCTGTGTGGCAGCCGTGTGGCTCGGGTGCTGCGGCTTTACTAAACTACCACAGTAGTGTACACGCGGCTAAATAATAAGACTTGTGTCATCTCTATTTCCATGCATCAGTGTTGCCAATGTAGAGTCTACTTCCTCTCAGCTGCCACCCCTTGTGAATCCAGAGGGCCAGGTTCTGGCGAAGGTCCAAGCTGGCCCAGGGTGGGAGGGAAAATTTGCCTGGCGAATGCTGCAAAGGAAGAGCTCAGCTGAGAGGCCTTGAGCAACCTGGTCTAGTGGGAAGTGTCCCTGCTGTGGCAGAGGTGTTGGAACTAGATGATCTTTGAGGTCGCTTCGAACCCAAACCATTCTATGATTCTATGAGAGACTCGTGGAAGGCCTCAACAGATGCCTTGTAGATGGTGGTGGGAGGGTTACTGAAGCTCTGGCAGGTTGGCCTATGCCAGAAGAGCATTGCCACCACTGAGGTTTACTATTTCATAGCACACCAGTGTTGGACTGTGTGGCTGAGTCTGAATCATAGGTTTTTTTCATTTGTCTTCATCCTTCTCACTTCTTTTTCTTTTTGTGGAAAAATGTATAGTTTTCTCATTATTTCCTTTTTTAATACACTCACCTGTAACCCTGATACTGATTTTAGTCTTTTCTTCCCAACATCACACCTTCTAAATCCTGACTCAGTGCCCCAGTCTCCATACCATGTGACTGGCATAAAAAGAATGAGAATTTATAAATAAAACACATTTTGTGATCTTGTTATTTGGTTTTGGGTTCTTGAACCTGCAGGGTATTCTCCAAATATCTTTTCAGGTTTTCCCTTCTGCAACCACAGGTGCCAGAACTTAATGGGTTTCTCCAATATTCCCATGACTCCAGACTCTGGAGCTTAAATGAAAATCTTCACTTCTTGTGAAATCTTGAAATTCTCCAGAGCTGGCAACAGTGGCACTGAAGGCTCACTCTGCATCCAACATCTCCCACAAACCTACTTCAAGTCCCACTTGGCCTTCCTGTTCTCTTGATCTCTTGGTCAGTGCCCCACAGCACAGGCTCCCTTAGGGCTTCCCCTGGCTACCTCCTTGGTCCACCTACATTTGTTGCCCAAGGGCTTCCCACTTTCTTCCTTTCTCCTTTCCCATTCTTTGGCACTCTTCTCTTGCCCTTTTCTCCACCACCTTTCCCTAAATTATCCCTGTTCTCCCTCAACACCCAGCTTGTGCCACTGTGTCCCACTCCTACTCCCCAGCTGGAGAAGCTGGGCAGGGGAGCACTCCTCTTGGAATAACTCTTTCAAGACCTGTGATGTGGTTAAAGCAGGTACTACCTGCCTTTCTCCAACCATCTCCAGGTCCAACACCATTCATAGGCTGGACCAAGCCTAGGCAGAATCCCACAATACCATGGGCACTGGCCAACCTTGGGTTGGCTGTGGACCCCACTTGCTGGCTCTCCTCCCTGCAGCCTAGCACTGAGAAGCATTGCAAAGGCCAAGTCCATGGGAGGAGAAGATCTGAACACGCAGCAAGCAGCCCAGGGCTGCCTGGGATAGGGGTCAGGAAGCTTGGGCAGCAGCCTGGAGGGACTCAAAAAATCAGCCTCAGACAGAAGGCAAATTCTAACCTGGAGACCTTGTCACAGTGAGGTGACGTGGTGGAGACCTACCTGTACAACGCAGAGGCTGCTCTCTTCAGCCCTTTAGGTCTGTTGGGTTTAGGTTCCCCAGCCATATTGATATCTGCAATAAATGGATACACATCTGTGAGACGGCACCTTCACACTCACCGGCAGCCATACCCAACCATGTAGAAAGGGAGGCTGTGCACAGCCCTACATTAGCAGAAACAAGCTCCTCCACACCTCCCACCCCATTTGCACCTGCTTTTAGCATGTCTGAGGTCCTGCTGGACCTCCACAAGGAGGCAAATATATCCTTGCACTTGGCAAGCCTCGTCCTTTTCCTTTACAAATCTACTTAGAATTTATTTTTGAAGTCAACGCCCTGCACATAGCCTAACCCATGCACACAAATCCAGGACAGACTTCTCAGGAGAACTGGGTGCTGGTATGAGAAGGCACGGACAACATAGAAAACCATCGCACACTGCTAACAATTTATCACTTGCTCATTCTAGAATAGAAATGAAGGCTGAGCAGAAGGATCGCTGTTGACTGGGCTGTGTTAAAAGGTGTTCAGGGTGCAGGCACACGACCGCAGCCACCTCAGCTGCTCTTGCAGGAGCATCTTCTACCAGGGGAGGTGAGAATAAGCTCTTTTAATCTGCTGAGAAAATTTCTTTCCTTAGCCTTGGTGCCAAATGTACTTTTGACGTGAGAATAAAGTGATACAGCCAATTTCATGGAGGCTGACAAAAGCCTAATGATCTAACACAGAGTGTGGCCCCAGAACTGCAGATGTGTGCTACTGGAGCATGAGGCCTCACCTCCTCTTTGTTTCTTGGCCCAGGAGTGAGCAAATTCCCTACTGGCTTCTTCAATCAGCCCTAAACTTCTTCTGTCCTTCAGGTCCTTTCTGCTTAAATAGGTGTCAGAACTTTGGGCATGCCAGATATGAGCCAAGCATGATAGGACTACATAGACCTAAAGCACCATTTGCATGGGGCTGGGAACTGGCTGCCCCACAACACTGGAATAGGTTCTTGTGCTAAGCTGGTGGCACAAGTTACAGCCTCTGAGATGCAGATGAATTTGAAGGTTTACCTCTGGGGCTCAGGGTTCATGGACATGTGACTGCAAACTGAGGCACTGAAGTTCTCACCTCTTAAGGACCTGAAGGATATGCCATGAACTTCAAAAGGTTGAAGCTAATTGTTGCTTTTTTTTCATGCTGCATGAAGGGACTTTATGGAGAAATGTGGACAGGCTCATCTGCTCACCATCAAAATGAAGTGCTTGCAAAGTGATCCAAAGTGAAGTCTGATGACTTCATTATTACCCCTCCCACCGCCCAAAGATCTTGCTGTGCAATTCCTCGGACTGCCTTTTAGGGTCTAGCAAGAGACATCATTCCTACTGAAGCCTATTTATAAGCTTGCACAACGAGTGTGGTATTAGGGTGTTGCTCAGCCATTCCATTGAATATTCCTCTGGACGCACATTCAGATCAGAGCATGTGTTTTCTTTGCTGCCTTTCACCCTCCATCCTCTCATCCTCAGCTGTGAAGGGGAACGCTGAAGAGTGCTGAGCCTGAATGCTAGCAAGGACATGCATGGCCATAGGACAGGTCTGTGGACAACTGCTGCCAGTATGAACATTATCTGTGGTTGCCTTTCTGAGGCTGTAGAGCAATGCAATGCTTCTGGCAATGCTGTTTGCTGTAAAGGAAGAGAGGAATAAAATCTTCCTTGGTGCATCTCAGAACACATCCCTGCTCAGCTCCAGTTCCCTTGTCATGAACCCTTTTTGCTGTCAGGGTGCATCTTGCCAGCTGCCAATCACTTTTCTTGCAGAATGGAGAGCTAAGCACAGCACCATGCTGATTCACACCCTTCAAGGGAGGCACAATGAAAGCCCAATGGTGGATAATGACAACAATTAGCTCAATTTGCTGCTATGCACTGCTAGAAATAGCACCGCAGAGCCTTCATCCGTGCGTGCAAACAGACCAGGAAATTTATACTTTTGACCTATAGTGCTGATGGGCAGTCAGATCCCTCAGGATTCCCTTGATAGTGAACAAGGAGAGACAACAGCTCAGCATGCACATCAGCATAGAGAGATTTTGCATCTCCTTCCCATTCTGGCTCCCTCCTCTGCATTGCTGAATCCATCTGCCAATCATCCAAGACAGATGGTGTGCCCATCTATCCCTCCTGCTCAGATCCAGGTGCCTTTGCCCACACTAAATGGGGAGACCGTGCTTTGTCTAGCCAACATGGTGGGGTTAGGTTATGGTGTTGATCCAGCTTCCAGTGCAGGGAATGGTAATTGCTTTCTGCAATGACTGGGGTGTCTGGGAACCTCTGGAGAAAGCACAGAGTTTGCCAGGACGTGCCTGGCAGAGCAGTCCATGTCCCAGATCAGGATGGGCTGCAGCTGTGGTTTCAAATGCCTCTGTTTTGTGATGCATTCAGTGTCTTGCTCACCAACTAAAATGCAAGTTTGATTGTTCACATATCTAGTGACAAAGGAAGAAGAAGGAAAAATGAAAGAAATGCTATTAGATCACTTAATTTGAGAGCTGACCTTATCTGGGAGATGTGAGCTAGAAAGATGCTGCTTGCTTTGCTCATTCATTCTGGTATGTGCCGGAAAATGTCACCAGCAAATCATCACTGGCACTTGGAGCAGATGGAGGGCTGAACCCTCCTGCAATCACTGGTACATGTAACTGCCCCACAGCAGTGCAGCCAGCCCTGCTCCTGGATGGGGCAAGTACCACAGAGAGCTGGAGTTCTTGAGCCAGCAATGTGCCAGTGCAGCCCAGAAAGCCCCAACCATGTCCTGAGCCGCGTTAAAAGAAGTGTGGCCAGCAGGTTGAGGGAGGTGATTCTGACCCTTTGCTCTCCTGAGACCCCACCCGGAGCACTGCACCCAGCTCTGGAGCCCCCAGCACAAGAGGGACGGGGACCTGTTGGAGCAGGTCCAGAGAAGGGCTACAAAGCTTATTAGAGGGCTGGAAACCCTCTCCTACAAAGACAAGTTGAGAGAGTTGGAGTTGTTCAGCCTGGAGACAAGAAGGCTCCAGGGAGACCTCATTGCAACCTTCCAGTATCTGAAGGGGGCCTACAAGAAGGCTGGGGAGGGACTTTTCACAAAGGCCTCTAGTGGTAGGACAAGGGGTAATGGGTTCAAACTGGAAGAGGGTAGATTTAGATTGGAAATTAGGAGGAAATTCTTCCCTCTGAGGGTGGTGAGACACTGGCACAGGTTGCCCAGAGGGCTTGTGGATGCTCCACCCCTGGAGGTGTTCAAGGCCAGGTTCGATGGGGCCTTGAGCAACCCGGTCTAGTGGGAGGTGTCCCTGCCCATGGCAGGGGGTTGGAACTAGATGATCTTTATGGACCCTTCCAACCCAAACCATTCTATGATTCTATGATTCTTCACTTAAGGGTTTCTGTAAGGATCAGCTTTTCTATGATCTATTAGAAACACTTGCAAGAGCCTTGATGGATGCTGGGGAAAACATGAGATTATTAAACTACGTGCCCAGTCAGATGAGAGGCAGGCACAGCGCTCATGTCACATGCAAAACTATGGTGCTTTCCTATTTCTTAAATAATGGTGAAAATTCTCTTTTCCGTCCAAAGGCAGTTTAACTTGAATTGTATCATGCAGGGCTGCTACAGCTGAGTCATTACAGCAAGTGCTTGCTGTGCAGGAATGGGTCTGGATTCAAACAGAGATGCTGTCCTGCTGAGTGACCATCTGCTGGCACTGGGGACAGGCAACCTTGCACTGTCAACAAGCTGCTGCCCCCGAGCAGGTTGGGGGTACTTTGCCCCTACACTGGGCACTGCCTTGAGCCATGCTGTGTAGGAGGTGATTCCCATGAGCTGCTGGGGAACGTTTGCCTGGCACTTACGGTTTGCAGCTCTTCCACAGTATTGCGTGGCTGAACCCTGCTAAAGTTACTGGATGGAGCTGCCACAGCAGAAAGCAGCATGCCTTCCTGTTGCCCAACTCGGGAGGGAAGTTCTATCATCACCTCAAAGGACACCCCAAAACCCTGCCCATGAACAGAAGCAGGGACAATCTCTTCAGCAACATGTGTACTATGTCCCCTGCCTGTCCCGTCCTGTCCTTCCTCTCCACGTTCCTATGTGGCCATCACCTCCTCTTTTTTAGGAGAGACCTTCTACTTTGTTTTCTGCAAAGATATTTTCTAATCACATTGTTCAGCTCTTCTCTGCTGAAAGGCCATTGACCTGAAAGGGGAGCATCCTTGGGTTTATAGTGGTCCATGAATAGCAAAGGAAAGCCTGCTGAGCTCTTCTGTGGTAAGACTGGCCCATGAAGGGAAGGCAGATGAAAGGGAGCTGCATTTGCACCTTGCTTAGGACACGTACAGGACTCTCCGCTATAATACAGTCCTTTTGTTGGCATGCCAGATCTCTAGGATCAGCACTGAACGGAGAGGAAGAGGTTCCTATCATCGAAAACCTTTCATTTCTCTCTTCAGCTAAGTAGGCAAGTGTTGCCTGCCTCTTAGCTGCATATTCTGCACTGGTTTAGAGCATCATAATGAACTCCTTTGTTCCCCAAGGCCCATGTTGTCACACCTATGGACGGCACACACAGGCCATGCCTGTGCTGGAAGCATCCCTGGCACACTGTGTTTCACCTTGGTCTGCAGCTCCGCTCTCTGGACTCTAAGAGAAGTGAAAAATAAGTTTGTCCTACCTGCATAAACCCTGGATGGAAAAAGCACACTGTTGTAAAGATCAGATCCAGCATGCAACCTTTTATTTCAGACTGCTGTGCCAGAATCAGAGAGGGAATGGGCTGCAAATTGCTTTCCTGGGTGCCCACTGACCAACGCCTGCACCAGGCTTGGAAACAACAATTTTTCATTAAAAATACTTCTCCAGTTCCAATTCTCAGCTTAGAGCTGGTGACAAGAGCTTCTCAGCATGTGACACTTCAGAGCAATCTGCAAAATAAGGATGCAGCTGGGAGCAGCTGGGGTGGTTTTGTTTGTTATATCTTAGCACACAGCAGTGCCAATAAGAGCCTTTCACATGACTGTGGGGGAAGTTACCTCATTAACATCAGCCGGTTCAAGTTAGTCTGAGCTAGTCTGAGTTCAACTAGCATCTCTCTTGCCAGGCAAAGGGTAAGGTCTGGTCCAGAAAGGGAACCAGGCAATGTCTTTTCCCATCCTTTATTCTTCCCCACTAGATAAAGGACAAGGACATGGGAAGATGATCATAATTCCATGATCATTCTATGATTCAGAACTGTGTTTTAGCTTCTACAGTCAGAGTCAGTAACATGAGTTTTTGGGCCACAATAACACAGCCCTGAGGGTACTAATATGCATGAATGGCCATGACAAGCCTCACTCTGACCCTTATCCATATGGGACAGGAGACCCTTCAGCCCCTACCTGAGCTGTGTTGTAGGAGTGCTGGTCTTCAGCTCTGTGAAAGCGATGCCTGTGCCTGCACATGGATCCTGCTGATCCTGACCCATTGGCTGACTTCTCAGCCTGGCCCCAGCCCTGCCCTGTCACCATGACCTGCTTGGTCATCACTGGCTTCTATGACCTGCTCACCATTGTTGGACCTGACCCTCACCTGCAGATCAATGTCCCAGTTTGACTTTGGACTGGTGATCCATTGACCATTCCCTATGCAGTAACCAACCCATGTTGCACCTGGACATCCAAACTGGCTCAAGAAACTACTTACCAAGCGTCTGGCCAGCAAGCACCCGCCCATTCTCGCCCAGGACAGCAGCACGCGCGTGCCTCTCGTTGGAGTACTGTACGAAGGCATAGCCCTTGTGAACGGAGCAGCCCACCACTCGGCCGTACTTGGAGAAAATGGTCTCCACATCTGACTTCTTGACCACGGCTGTGTTGAGATTGCCAATGAAGACTCTGGAGTTGATGGACTTGGGGTCATTCTTGTTTGTGATGTTGCTCGTCTGCACCTTCAATGACATCTTGAACACCTGAATGAACAAATAAGGAGTCAGGAAGGTGTGCAAGGGAATTGTCAGAGTCTTACAAAAAAGGGGTGGGTGATAAACCTCCCAGCAGGCCTGGAGTGAGGGAACCAGCTCCTCAACTTCAAGTAGTCCCAGCTGGAGGGGATCCCATTTCTGGAGAGCTGCTGTGTGGCCACTCTCAGAGCCAGCACAAAACTTGCTGGAAACCCATCAGGCTGACACTCTGGGTGTAAACTGGTTGCTTTTAGGGAATAAAATAAGATTTAAATAATTTTTACATCTAAGTAAAAGCTGCAATGCTATTCAGCACCTTTGGTCATGGTCACATTTCCAGGCTTTTTCCTGCTGAGCACCTCCCAACACAAGCCAGCTGTCACCACACACAGGGACAGCCTTGTCCCCACGGATCTGCACTTGCAGCTGGAGGAGGACTGCAGTTTTCTGGATGCAAGTGAAGAGGTTTAAGTGGTGAAGCAGCCCATGTGCTCCTAGCTGATATCTGCGCTCCACTGCCTGCCTGAGTATTTACATGCTGGGCTTTGAGCTGAATTTTGTGCAAACAGGAGGTGTCACTGTTAGCTTGGAAATCACCAAACCATCTGCCAGATAGGTGGAAGCCACTCCAAGAGGCTTCCCATAGCTGCAAGGTGTGATCCTCCAAGTTTCTTGCCTGGAGTATTTTGTGGGCAGCCCCTGAGAACAGGCTTCACCTCTGAGGACTGAAAGGACCAAGGGACAAAGCTGGAAATCATGTGAAATGAAAGCTAGCCTGGCCGCCTTATCAGGCTGTCTCCTCCCATTTCTGCAGCAAAAATTACAGCTGTCCAAAGACATTAGTTTGTTTTTATCTTCCAGAAACAGAGAGGATGCTTTAGGATTGTTGCTGTGTGCTGCATATATAGCTTGTGGTTGTCACCTGAGAAAAATCAGCTCAGAGCTGTGGAAGGTACTTTATGATGCACTTTGAGGTCCTCCTCTTCCTCAGCCCCTTCCGCCAGTGCTCACAGGTACTCCCAGCACCCAAGGCAATGCCACCATGGTGTCCACAGCTCCAGGTGGCCACCAAGCCTAGCACAAGGAATGGACTGCTAGCACAGACAGGGCCATGGTGTCCCCTCCCTGGTAGTCCCCAGCATCTGCCCCTGCACTGGGCAGAGCTGAAGCACTGCCTGACTCTCTAGGCTCAGAGATCATCTCTCTGGTATGAGGTGGGGACAGCAGCACCTGCCTGACTGCATGGGTGCAGCTCCTGTGGACCCAGCCACTCTGGTCCTCAAGCCCTGGCAGACTCTGCTTGCCTACAGCCCAGCCCAGGCACCGACATCGGCAGCATGTGATGCTCTGGCTTTGCCGAGCCCTAAAACACAGAGTTAGTCTTTCCTACACTCCTCACTAGGCAGGCAGAGCCTGGGAAAAAACACAACATTTTCTGGCATGCTTTTTGGGGTTGCAGTGCAAGACTTCCAAAAAACCAAAGTCCTGCTGCTTTGTCTTCTGCACAGAGCTTCCCCACAGGACACAAAATCTCTGCTTCTGTCTCCTCTGACACCTGTTAGGGGGGATAACCTCTTCATACCTCACTCACTCCTTAGCCAGGTGAGCCCTATTTTGTTTCCTTGGGTGATGGGTGTCCTTGTGAGCTGCCAGTTCCTTGGGACACCCAGTAGGGGCTGCTCCTGCCCACAGGCCCATTTTGCCTGAGGGTATTTCGATCCATACAGACAAACATCAGTGAGTTTCACTGGCTCTCTGTCTCCAGGATTTGAGACTTCGGTCTAGCACTGAGGTAAAGAGACAGCAGAGGAGACGCACCAAGCCCCCAGAGCAGATGGTGCTTGCAGCCCAACCTGGGGAGACATGGAATGTTTTAACACCAATCGCAATCAATGAGCTCTGAACAGACGAGCTGTGATGTGCAGACCTCTGCCTTCTTAATTTTGAAAGTGTGAAAGATTAGACACTCAGTTCCTTTTGTCATTTAAAGCCAGACCATACAAGTGTTGGAGATACCTGGCAAGGCTGGTCCTCTATATGGAGCAGGGAGAGGATGCGATGGAAGAATAAATCTCATCTGGCTCTAACCCCTGTGACTTTATTAACCTTACCACCGAGGCTAGAAATGATGTCTGTGCTAAATCCAATCAAAAAAATGTTAGACCTTGTCTGAGTCTAGCTTGTGGTATTTTCCCTTTTACCCTTATGTATTAAAAGAGCCAGAGACTTTTGTTCTATTACTGTAAAAACAATTCCTGGCAGACACGGTGTTCTAAAAAACACCAGGAAAAAAAAAACCCAAACCAAAGGACGGGACTTTTAAAGGCATCTAAGTGAATTAAATTCTCACATCTTTGGCAAGTGGTGCCCAACCTCTTCAAGCTGCTCCAAGGTCCAACCTATATAATAACACTTGTCTAATACCATCCATCTCACTATATTTTTGCAGTGCAATCTAGAAGATGTTCACAAAGGACACTGTCCCCATTCCTGGTGCAGAGGTGGATAAATGGAGGAAGAGCCAATGCTGCTTTCAGTTGTTTGGTCACCTTACGTGCCCAACTTGAGCCGCAAGGACTCGTTTTGCAGAAATCCCAAGCGTCTGCACGAAGCCCAGCTGGAGACTGCTCCAGGATGGCCAGTCCTCAGGGAATCTCCATCCTAAACCCACTGGGACCAGCTGAGGCTGTGTGAAACCTTCAGAGAGTCTAAACACATGTAGGCTATCTATAGCCTGTTGGTTCTGGATGGTCTTGCCACCCAACAGCATGTCCAACCTGTTGTGAACCCATGGCTCTCCCACCCTGATGTTCCAGCTATGTTGCAGGACAGTGACTTCACCATGTGGCTTTACACTTGGTGACTTGTGGAGTTTTCGGTTCTTGATGCCTGTATTTTTTGTTTCAGAGCATATCTGCCCTGGCACCTCTTTCACCCATACTAGACCACGTCACATAGACATCCTTGGCCCCATTTAGCTGCTTCCTTGGCCCCATTTAGCTGCTTCCCCATTAGATGATGCACTCCCACTTTTCAATCCTTGCTTATCTGCTGGAATTTATGCAAGCCTCCAACCCATTTTGCTAGCCACTCATGGCCCTCCTTTCCCCCATCCACAGTCCCTAGGGGAGCTCCTCTTGCAACTGGCCTCTGGGTAGAGTACAAGCCCTTATCACTGCCCTTGGAACCCCACCATCCAGTTTGCACCACTCTGGGAGGCCACCCATCTGGACTGCCATGTCCCAACTTAGATCCCAAGAAGCTGCAGGAGACCATGTCAAAAGCCTGGTCCTCAGCCTCACTCTTTGCCACGCACAGCGAGTAGGTTGATCAGACTTGGCCATACCATTTCCAGGTTTGGCCCAGCTACAGGCAAGCAGGAGGAATACTCTCTTCCTCAAAATAGAACGTAGTGCTCAAATGAAATACATTCCTGTCTCTCCTTGCACACCCCATCACTGAAGAGTGATGCTATCTCCTCCAGTCCAAGCTTAGGGAAACCCCAGGCTATTGTTGGCCCAAACCCTTCCCAAATACCAAACAGCCCAGAAGTGTGTTATTTACAATAGTCCAAATCTCCGATCAGCTGTTTTCAGCTGCAAGCACCAATTACATCAAGGTGCTGAGCTCCTCAAGCCTATGTAGGAGAGATGTGGGTTAAGCTGCCTCTGTGCATGGGAAAAGGCTGGCTGAAGGATTTGGGTAGGATGGGGGTGTGTGGGGGAATAAAACACGTGTTTTCCCCCAAAACTAGTGGGCTGTCCCCTCTCAGTGGGTGCAACATTGAACCAGCTCTGATGCTGTCAATGGATGCTCCACTCTGTGGGTTTGCTTTAAAAATATAAGAGCTGGATGAGGCTGACACATTTCTCAGGTGGGCACTATGGCATCAGATTAGATATTCACTTGGAAAAGGACACCTTCTGAGGCATCTCCCAAGGTATGACCTTGCATGCCATGGAGGTGAGGGGGTGAAGGGGAACCTGCTCCTCTCCCAGGTCCCTGCTCCCCCATCTCCACCTTGCATCCTCCTTGTCTGGCTCCTGTGACCTTTTGCCATGCTTCCTGAAGCATGTGTTTATCCCCTGCACTGACTCCTCTCCTTCCCACCTGGGATTCTGGGTCCCCCTAATCCAATAAAGCCTGCAACTGTAGAAGTCACTTTCAGCACCCATTGCAGGGACCAGTGATGGAGTGGGGTGCTCAGCATCCACCTCCCTTGGCAGAGCCTTTCCCTTGGCTCCCTGGTGGAAGTCCTAGTGGTTTCAGGGCCATCTCAGGACACTGCAGATCTGTGCAGAACACATGCCTGTGGCTGACGAGCAATGGGACAGGGCCACCAGATGGCAAACTCAAGGTCAGGCAAGGTGATGGCCATGCCACTGGGAAAGACTTGGAAGGAAGCCAACAAGGACCCAACATCTCTGCCGATGGAATGCTCTGCCAGTGCCATCTGTCCACTAACTGCTGTCCCTGCCTAGGCAGGGAGCAAGGCGTGGGCAGGGAGTGTTGTCCAAGGCTGGGGAGCTGGACTCTGGGCT
The DNA here is from genome assembly GCA_032159205.1 of Eurystomus glaucurus suahelicus. Taxonomy (NCBI): domain Eukaryota; kingdom Metazoa; phylum Chordata; class Aves; order Coraciiformes; family Coraciidae; genus Eurystomus; species Eurystomus glaucurus. The sequence goes on along the minus strand of JAVFHW010078811.1, from coordinate 37,428 downwards.
TGTAGCATGGCCTTGCTCTGAGATTTTGGATATCATCAATGATGTCTTCCATGTAACAAGTGGCCTGCCTGGCTCTTATTTTGCAGCTTATAAAGCACTTGGCATCATGTATTCAGAAACCATGTACAAAGTGCCTTCTGATGCCCCATGCAAGCCCAGCATGGGGAGAAAACACCCTCCCTTGCCTTCTCTGTCACATCCATGGAGGGTTTCTTACACACAATATGCATTTCACATCACTTATCAGCCCCTTTACTATAATAACTGGAACATTCCACATTTTAGTCACCACATATTAATATTTCATTGTCCACCACTGTATTCCAGCAGAGCACTTTGTGTTATGCCCTGATGAAACCCAGCACAGCCGTCAGCCATGTCAGCTTAGTGCCTCTTCCACGTGAAACATCACAGGTCACCAGCTCAGTGCTTTCTCAAGCCACCATCTATTTGACACCTCACATAAAAAACAGTGGGCATGAGTCAGGGCAGAGTATCTTGGTCTGATTAGAAAAATAGACACAGCAGAGACACTTCTTTGTGGTTATAGATTAATATTCTAATAACTACTGCTGTCTTCAGCAGAAGCATTTTCACAGCTATTATTTTGCCTTTCATCCCCCAACCCACAACTGCAACAAGATGGATGAGTTGGAAAAGAGAACAAGACAAAATGCAACTAGTAATAATACTTGGACAGAGATAATGGATGTATAAAGGTGTCCTTCATCTGTAGGACCCCAGAGAACACCAAGGACAGATTTGTATGATCATCCATGTTTTCTGCAAGGGAAACTGAGGCCCACATAGGAGAGGTATGGGGTGGGGAGGTGTGTGCCACTATCCTCACCAAAGCTTACAGACACCTCCCACTCCCGAACACCCCCAAAAGCATTAGAAGACTTAAGGATGAAATTGTCAGAAGTTCCTTCCTTCCCTCCTGTTTCTCTCATTTCCCTCTGCATGTGGAGGGACCCTGCAAGCTCTGCAGGGAACAGCAGTCAAGCCACACCATGATGACCCAAGAAACACATCCATCTGCACTAAGGCTGTGCCGCCCCAGAGCTCTTCAACCATCCTTTGACCATCCTACCTGCAATCTGACCCTACTGCAGATCCCAGAACCACAGTTCTCCATGGATTTACTGCCCTGCTATGCATGGTACAAGGAAACCTGTTTGCCATTGCTGGCCTGAGAAGAAAACACAACATGGGATTACCCTAAAAAGTCAAGGATCCCCTGTGCCATTTCTTAGAGGTCGTGAGGACCTCTCTGAGGTCCTTCCATGCTTGAGGAGAGGCTTTGCCTGCCTGCAAATGTCCCCAATCTGGATGCTGCAGTGCTTGGAGGTGCATGGACCCACCGACAAAGTCCTCTCCTGGGTAGTGCTTCTCCTCTCTTCCTAGGACAGCACGGCTGGAAAATGTCATGGTCCCTGCTGCTGCTAATGTTCAGGAATCCCTTAAAAATATTGATATTCAATCCAGTAACAGCCCAAGGCCAGACCTGGTTTACTTGATAAGCTGTTTTTCCTCCCTGCTTTAAGTGCCTTGCTTCACAGATTAGCTGTTTAATTGAGAGCCAGGTGTCTGAAACCCCCAGGGGCCTCCATCTTAGTGATGAACTGTCAAAGAAGACGACAGCAAAGAAAAACCACCAAGCCCCACCACCCTCTCCTGCAGAAAGCTCTCTTTATTTCAGCATGACAGCAACACATCGCCAGGCTGTTATTCTTCTCTTATCACACTTGCTCACAAAAGGGGAGATGTGGTTTTTCATCCTGTCCCTGTCTCTGCCCAGGAACAAGTTTTCCCAACTTGGTGGTTTTCCACTGGGAGCTGGAGGACTAATGAAGATGCCATGTAGAGACATCTGGTGTGGGGTAAAGGGCCAGATCTGTTCCCTGCCAGGCTTGGGGAAAACTTGACATTTGCGGTGCCCAAATAAGCACCAGCAAACCTGTGCCTTGCCAGCACATGTGATGGATGTTACAGCCTGTGGTACACTTGCTATGCTTTGGTGAGAGTTGGGTGGTCCCCAGCTCTGATACAACCTTGGTCACATGCTAGAGGAAGCCTGAATGATGCAGCTCGGTTCAGATCTTCTGACTGGATCAGATCTCAGATACTCTTGCACAGGACAAAACCCAATTCTGCACCACCTCACTGCTTTCTGGAGGTTGCGCCCCTGCTTTCATCTCAAACCTTTAACTAACGCCCATACATCTTTCTTGGCACTTTCTTGCAAGTGGCAAGACAGATGATTTTTAGGGAGGAGCAGGGCAGTTAACACGTCCTAGCACAAACAAATTGGCATAGCTGTCACACAGTGAGCATCTTGCTTCAGGCAGCAATCAACCCAGATGCTTGGCTCTGACTTCTGACTAAAACAATTCTCCTTTTAGCCAAAAAAAGGCAGTTTTTAAAAGAAACAAGGCCAGCGACAAGACTGAGGGACTCCACTGATTGCATGGCCACAGCATCATCAATAGCACAGAAATGCACATGCATTTAAAAGCAAAGTCCCTACTACTCCCGGTGCCAATCATTCCTCCCCTGAGAGCGGCAAGTAATTTGCTAGTGAGTCTCCAAACACCAGAGCCAAGCTCTGAAGCTTTAGTTTAATAACCAGCACAAACCCTGCAATCTTTTTAATAACTTCAGTGTCCCCAACAAGTTCTGCAGAGAAACCCAGAGGGGCTCAGCCCTCCTTCTGGAGAACAGAGAGACCCTCTTCACTGTTGTGTGGTTCAATAAATAGAATAAATTGGAAGGAAACCAGTCCTTGGGTTTTCTGGGGAAAACAGCTTAGTTTCTCCCAAACGTGATTGCCAAGGGACCAAAAAGTTATTAAAAAAGGGGGATAGACAAAGAAGTCACAATCATTAGACTAGTTTGGCAGGACCAGGGCTGTCTTTTGCGGAAATCTGTGCTGTGCTGCATGAGCTGGAAGGGGCCAGAAAGCTGGAGATCAGCTCAGCAGGAGCCAGACTAGGTGTTGTGAAGCTGTGGATTCCCTTTGTGGAACTTTTTCCCCCTGTAAGGTGCAACTGAGCACAGCCCAGTAAGGGAGGATGCTTTTGCTGCAGACAGAGAAGGTCCTTGAGTCTCTTGAGTGCTATTTTGGGCTGTCCCAACTCCCATAGAATCATAGAATCATTAAGGTTGGAAAAGACCTCTAAGATCATCAAGTCCAACTGTCAACCCAACACTACCATGGCCACTAGATCATGGCCTGAAGTGCCATGTCTACACTTTTTTTGAACACCTCCAGGAACAAGGGGCTCCTTGTACAGAGTATGCTGATTTTTACAAACACTTTCTAGAGCTCTACCTTGCAGATGAGCTGGCCCAGGTCTGTCCAGGCTCAAGCTTCACTGGTGGCATTCACTGACCTGGCTCCTGATCACCGCAGACGTGCTCATCTCTTACACACCCCAGCCCAGGACACCCTGCTGACACCCATCCCTATCCTCTCTCCACACCCAGGCCACCCCATCAGGGTTGCATGGCTGCAGTAGAGATGCAGAAGGCACCAACGCTGCCTTGCAGCCCACTGTGCATCCCCACAGCCCCCCTGATATTTTTGCTGGGGTGACCACTTTCTGCTGGAGGACAGAGTTTCTTCCTCCTGAGCATGCAGAAGTTCAATTTCAGCCCAGTTTCCACCCTGCACACCCCATTTTCCTTGGTAGAATGAAACGGTGTTAAAATCTGACATGGGGGGAGACAAGGCCACTGGAACAGCTCAGATAGGGACTATCTGCAACGTACCTGCACCACCTTGGATCACAGGAGAGCACCCACCGATCACTGTCTTTGCCAGCACACTGGAAAATTCTGGAGTGCCTGAGGTCACTGCTGTATTTAGAACCTGAGCTCGTTGCCTGCTCTCTACCAAGAACTCAGATCTCAATTTATGGAGTGAGTGAGTAGCTGGGGTAGCTGCTGCCCATACCTGGTCTCCTTCACCCCTGTTTAGATGGAGGCAACACCCATCCTGCATATTTGGACTGCACAGAGGAAAAAAAGCAAAGCTACTGAAGCGAGAGGAAGAGAAAACATCAGCCAAGTCTGCTTCATTAAAGCACATTTGCTGCAGGACCTAAGCAAATAATCCAGCCTGACACCATTAGCTGGTGGCAGATTCAGATTCTGCATTTCGCAGGGTGCTGGTAGGAGGGGCTGACTCTGGCCTCCCCTGATTCATCTTACTTTATGCCACATCTGTGTATTTTTCCATTGGCGCATCCTCTCTGGGCTCGGCATAGCTGCAGCACACGGCCACCACTACATCTTGGCTCATGTCTTCACTTGCTGAAGCACCAGGACCTGGTGTGTCTGGCTGGGTACAAGGCAGAATTCATTTTTTTAACCTTTTTGGTTTGAAGTGATATCTCCACCAATGTGGGATTCACTTCTGCTTGATGCAGGGTGCTGCTGCCCAGCTGAGTGGGTGTGCTGAGTGCACAGCAGCATGAACAGAATTAGCTCCCTCATAATCTTACTTCAACTATCCATCTTGCTATGCAAACAGCCTCCTTTCTTAATTTTTCATTGAAACAACAAGTCATTTTGAACCAGAGAAATCCTGCCAATCCTCTGAAAACCTGGCTTTGATTTAAATTTCAGTGCAACTGGTGAATCCTTCATAAAAGGGCAATAAAGAAACAATAGCTGTTTTAATAAGTATTTCATCAGTTGTTAAAGGGACTGTCTGGGATTTGGCTAGGATAGGGTTAATTTTCACCAGGACCTGGGAGGGGTCAGAGCCAGGAAAGACAACCCAGCCAGTCAATGGGATATTTGATACTATAGTGATGTCATCCCCACACTATAAAGCAGAGCGAGGGCTCTGGTGGTGTGGCCTGTCAAGTGTCTGGTCCGGCACTGCTCCTCACTGTGTCTCCACAAATCTGGGGCTCACTCCATAGAATCATTAAGGTTGGAAAAGACCTCTAGGATCATCAAGTCCAACCTTCATCCCAAC
>JAVFHW010078811.1:0-32428 GCA_032159205.1 Eurystomus glaucurus suahelicus | reverse complement strand
TCTTGTCCTGTCAGTAGTTACTTGGGAGAAGAGACCAACACCAGCCTCACTACAACCTTCTTTTAGGTAGTTGTAGAGACCAATGAGGTCTCCTGTTAGCCTCCTCTTCTCAAGCTAAACAGTCCCAAAGGCAGCTGATGGTCTGGTGGTTTTTCCACTGACATCAGAGGACTCTGGGTCAAAGCTGTAGATAAAAGTTTGTCACCTACTGCTCTCATTCTGTATCAATATTGTCATGCCAGTCTTGCATATTGTGATTTGTGTGTGATGGTTCAGAACTATGTGGTCTCTCGAGACTCCCCATTGATGCCTTCATCCCATCACACTCCGCTAGCCATTCTCTGGGACAGTATCACCCTTGTCTTTGCAGTGTTAAACTCCCACAGAGTGGGCTAAAGACATAGACCCCCTTTTTAATGATACAGAAAGATTAGCAGCCATCATTGCTTGTTGATTATGGTCATTCTTTTCTGTAAATGAAGTTTAAAAGTCATTAAAAGATTTGTCAGCTGTGACTTATGAGCCCTTCTCACTGTAGGGGAGTGAAGCAATGATAAATACCCTCCACTGCTGTATCATCTGTTATCTGTTAGAAGTTGCCATGTTCCAATTACCAGGGACCCACCGAATGTGTAAACAAAAAGCAACTCAAATATCCTACCCAGCTGCTGGGACCATTAGTCAGAGCTGGCGGGTTTTACTGCTGCAGCACCAGGCTGAGAGGGAGGCAGGAATAAAAAACACTTTGCATGCGTGCAGAGCATTACTGGCTACAAAATGTGGCTTTGTCAATGTTAGCTCTGCATTTGGCCCACCTCTGGGGAGGTGGAGCAACTCCCTGCTTCCCAAGCAGGACATGAGGCTGAAGAGCTACAGAAGATGAGAGCTGGGGCCACTGGACATGATCAGCATTAGGTAGTAGGTGAAGGCCAGAAATGCTCTATAGCCCAGTCAAAAACTAAATAAAAAAAATTAGCTTGCTCATTTTTATTGCCTGCAGTGCAGTGGCAAAACTCTCTACAACTACCTAAAAGGAGATTGTAGTGAGGCTGGTGTTGGTCTCTTCTCCCAAGTAACTAATGACAGGACAAGAGGTAATGGCCTCGAATTGTGCCAGGGGAGGTTTCAATTGGATATTAGAAAGAAATTTTTTACTGAAAGAGTGGTTGGGCACTGGAACAGACTGTCCAGGGCGGTGGTAGAGTCACCATTCCTGGAGATGTTAAAAAAATGAATAGATGTGGTGCTTCAGGGCATGGTCTAGTGGTCATGGAGATGTTGGGATGAAGGTTGGACTTGATGATCCTAGAGGTCTTTTCCAACCTTAATGATTCTATAAAAGACAGTTAGTGCCAAGCACTGTGCTGCCCTGTCTGCCACTTCCAACGAAGCCTTTCATGCTGGGGCAGCCACAAACCCCTGAAGACACAGAAGGGCTCAGTTATCTGCTCTTGTGCTGCTAGGGCCACCAGGCCACCTGCCTCACCTCCCACCCAAGGAAGCTCTTCCTGATGGCACAAGGAGAAGGAATATGAAGCACTGAGAACCTGTGCTTGCTGGTAGAGCAGCCAGCACTGTACATGGTATAAGAGAACTGTCTGAGGTGCAGGACACAGGGCCACCTCTCTCATCCCAGCTAGCAAAGCCTGGCATGGCCTGCTGCCTCTGCTCTGGGATAGGGAAGTTGCTCCCTATGGGATCATCCTGATACAGGCATCCAGCTGAAGTCAAATTTTCCTGCCAGGGCAGGAGCCAGTTCTGGCACCAAGCTCTCCTTGGCTCTGTGGGGACCTTGCAGCTCCTCACCAACATGGGCTGCTCAACTCTGCCCCTCCCATAGGATGCTGAACAGCTTGCCCGCACTGGTTCACCATTCCATCTATCCCCCTGCCCACACGGGGCTCCCAAAGACCCCAGGGAAGTCAAGACCAAGCTATAGCCCCCTGAGTCATGGCAGAGGTAGAAGTTCTTCAGGTCTCTGTAGCATCTTTTCTCTAACCCTTGCCCTGGGGACCAGGCCCAGTGTGTGGGTTACATGCAAAGATGATGCCTACCAGCAACTTCCAGTGCTTGCCCATTTGCTGAAGAAAGACACGTACCAGATGTTACCAAACTGTCTGAGTGATGTCAGGGGAATGCCAAAGAGCTTCTTGTTAACACAACAGCTCATAAAATCAATTAGATCACATTAAATGGCAATTTGCCCCTCATCACACTTAACCTCCTCTGCGAGAGTGGTAATGGCCCATGGAAATTTACTGCCTGTTTGGCTTTAATTTGTTGGGCTTGGTGGAGAGAGCATTCACAATGGCAAATCTTGCTTTTCTAGGCAACAAAATCTATAGCTGAAATCCTTGGTACGAGCTTCTCGCCAAGCTTTTCCTCTATCAGAGACCATTGGAAGTGTACTGGATGAGCCACACCAGAGCATTGCAGTTGTAACTCAGTTGTGGGCTGTCACAACAGACCAAACCACTGTGTCAGGAGCTCTATGTCCTGCATCTGGCAGCAGCCAACACTGAATTACTGCCCATAACACTAGCAGAGAGGACTAATGTGTCTGCTCAGTGCAAAGAACTGCCTTTGAGTCCCCTGAAGTGTGTGGCTGACATCCTCACACACAAAGGTTTATTATTTTTCATTCACCCTCCCTGACCATGCACAGAAACAGGCAGGCATTTATCCTGTTAACCCTATTTTATCCTATTTAACCCTAGCAAATCTGATCTTTTATCAGCAAAACCAGCTGCCTGGGACTGTGTCTGCCATCACTGATCCACAGAGCTTTAGAGACTCACTCGAGTCAGCATGACTTTCAGCTGCTGTTTGCTTCCCTTGTTGCGTAGTGCATCTTTGACTATCACCAAGAACTATGAGCAGAAACAGATCTGTCTGGACATGGCTGCTACACAATTACTCATTTTAACAATAGCAGTCATTGGAAAAGCAAAAGAAGGATGATTTCATTTTCATAACCTTGAGTTTCCCCTGCCCTGCTTGGGCAAGTTTGCCTGCATCATTTTCATCCCCCAGGAATGCAGACATCTCATTGCTCCTGCTACAGAGCACGCTGTGCATCTTCCACACACACTGATGGTCTTGCGCTCAGACACCCAGGGCTTCTTTCAGTCTGATGGATGATGAACTCCCTCGGGGAACCTGCTATTGACCCTAGCAGATAAACCCTGGGCAACAAACCCATGCTTGCTTCCTCTGGTTAGTGCTCATCTGCTAAATGAGCTGGGTGCAAATTGTGCTGCTCTGTTCCACCGGGCACCTCGTAATAAATAACAAGGGAGTTCATGCCATTGCTGAGAGCTGAGCACTGGCTCCTTGATGAACTGGAGCTGATGAAGTTAAATGAGGAATTCAAGCTGGTTTATGAAAACTCCATGGCTCACTGGGGTGGGGTTTCAGCCATTCTGTCATGTCCCATTTTGCAAGAGTGCTGGCTGCACATGCAAACACACACACACGGATGAACCCACCACCACAACACAGATAAATCCCTGTGACACACCATGTAGTCTTGTGAGAGTCTGATTCTGTGATTCTGTGTGAAGTTTTATAATGTGATGTATTTATATACTTCATACAGGAGTCTGAAACACGCCAACACCTCTCCACAACATGGAGATAAAGCTTAGGAACTCACTACTGCAGGATACCAATGCTAGAGACAAAGAAATCAAGAGAAGTCCATTTTTAAGTGTTTTTTCTAACCCCAGTCCATCCACAAGACTTTAGTTTTGTTAGGTCAAAGTAATAGCTGTTTTGTTCTTTGCATGTGGAATATGTACTGGCAAAGGGGCAGCGCCTGGCACCAGGTGATACTGTGAAACCTGTTTTGATTTTGCAAAACAACTCCCACCCTGCCTTTGTGGTGTAGAGCAGCAAATGTATCCTAAATGCTTTGGCAGGAATAAAGAGAAAAGAGTGTTTTACTTTAAAAACTTCTCATACTTCTAGAACCCAACTAGAAAAAAGGGTGAGGGAGGGTAGGAAGGACTGGCTGCTGGGTCCATGGGTTGGCAAGAACTCTCTTCATCAGCTGGTGTGAGGCAGGTGATCTCCAGGAGCCCGGAGAAAATTTCTCTGGGTTTCTGGAAGAGGCTGAATGGGTTCATTCATCAAGGGTGATCTACTAAATGTGTTGGCCCTCAGGGGTCTGTCTTGATCTGCCCTGAGGAAAGTGGTCCCCCATAGAGAACCACTGGCTGAGAATGTCCCATCCATGGGCACATTCTGCAGCTCCATGAGACCAGTGCTCCACAAGACCAGTGCTCCATGGGAGCATTTGGGATGGACCAAAGATGTGATGGGAAAAAAAGACAGCTTGCTTTCTGATACCTGCAGCTTCTGGGGCGTCAAGTCAGCTTTTATCACATCAGGCCATTTATAACATTTTTTTCCAAAGGAAGAATTAATAAATGGTTGTATTTATATTTCTGGCTTTGCAGAGGTGTTATTTCACTTCTTAACTTGTCTACATGGCTCACAAACTCCTCGTCTCTGCAACTGGCTGCCAATTTGGGAGGATGGCTGAAACTGAAGGGCTCTGCATTAAGGATGCTGATCATCCTTCATGTAAGGAGGTGAAAACCTCACCCTTTGAAGCACCCATGAGAACATCTTATGTAGGAAACCTGGGAGAAGTCCTCTTTCTTTCACTATGATCTTTAACCTCCCTGTGACATAGTCCACACCAGAATAAAGGGGTTGATTTGGGGTTCAATGTAAAGTCATGAAGATTTGTTCACAGCCACAAATCACCTTGACGAAAAGCAACCTGTAAATGCAGATGATGACAGTGATAGCTTCTATATATAAAGTCTGTAAGATCATTAATGCCAATCAACTCACATATATGGGATATACACTTTGTCAAAGTAAAGCGAGATCCTTTTACAGTAAGATCCCAAGCTGGGTTTATAAAGGTAATAATAGTGTTGATAAAGGTAGACTTCTTTAAATGTTTCACTTGGAGCACATGTTTTCACTAAGAAATCTGAACAGCAGAACATCAGCTTGCAGTATGACCTGGCTAAACAGGGAAGTCTCCAACCATCAGCACTCAGCCACTGCCAGGGCCCCAGTATTGCTGGTTTTTGCACCCATGCTGTTTTCTGTCTTTACTAATGACCAGGAGGAAGGCATGAAACCATCACTGCTGCTGTCTGCAGGTAAGAGAAAGCTGGGGGAGCAGAAAATAACAAAGAGACTCGGTCACAGCCAAATGCACGCTATTGGAGCACTATTCTTCACTCTGAGGATGGTGAGTCACTGGCACAGGTTGCCCAGGGGGGTTGTGGATGCTCCATCCCTGGCAGTGTTCAAGGCCAGGTTGGATGGGGCTTTGAGCAACCTGGTCTAGTGGGAGGTGTCTGGGCCATGGCAGGGGGCTTGTAACTAAATGATCTTTAAGGTTCCTTCCAACTCAAACCATTCTATGGTTCTATGGAGTGTAAGCACATGGGCTAGACTCACACAGTGAGGCACCCTCTTCTGGGAAGCAGAAACTCTGGAAAGTCCTTCAGCTTACTGTGGAGAGCAAATTGGACCCAAAAATGATTTATGAAGTTGTGGGGTGATCAGACCAGGCAATGGTTTGTGGAGGCATCGATTATTCTGCTTTTAGCTATGGCAGAGCTATTCCTGTCAAAAGCTTCAGTTACAAGAACTATTTAAGGACTGGAAAACACACTTTTTCTACAAAATCTTTTGTTGCTTGACAAAGAAGAATTTTCCTGGTGACCTGGTCAGAGCTGTAATTGCCATTATGGAGAGCACAAATGGAAAAGAGAATTTATCAATCTACTGTACGAAGCCATGAGAGCATCCAGCAACTGGAAGATGAAGCTGGACAAACTCAGATTATAAACAAGGTATGAATGCTTAACTCTGTGGGTAATCAGCCTGAGAGAATACTTATTTTGACAGATTTTCTATTGTTTTTAAAGCAAGGTGGATTATTTCCTTAGAAGCCTGCTACTCTTTATGTGTTAGCTCAACATGGAATTCAGGGCAGCCCCAGGGCCTGATTGATGTAGGTGGTCAGATTAAGGGATAATTTGACTTAATAGTTTTATTCAGCATCTTATCATACACATGACTGCTCGTGCACATGCTATATCCATTTCCCTCCAGTTTCACTGCCAGAGGAGTTCTCCTCCCTTCGCTACTACCAAGATGTGCTGTCAGAAGCAGGAGGTGATCCGGTCACCTTGCTAAAGCTACGTAACACTTCATCTAGACCCTTCAAATCTGTAAGAATGTGCTGTTAATTTACAAGTTTCCCCATTTAAAGGATGTCTGGGTCCTACTTTCAACTCTCTTTGAAATTAAGTCCACAGTTTCATTCAGTTTTTGACAGTTACTGTTACCAGATGAATCCTAATTCGTCTGGATGCTGTTGGCATCACTAAAACTGAGCAGGGAAGAGACGCTCCAGTGTTATGTTCAGGGTTCAGTTCTCATTCAGTGTGAACAAAAACCTGTTAGTTTAAACTTCAGGTGGCCAGCTACACAAGTAGAGATGGGTGCTTTGAACTGCTCCTTTCTTGACTTAAGAGAATAGATTTCAGTTTGTTCAGGGATCTGCTTGGCAGAATCCCATGGGAGACTGCTCTGTAGGCCCAAGGAGCCCATGGCATCTAGGTCATCTTCAAGGACATGTGACTCAAAGCACAAGAATTGCCCGTTCTGATGACAGTCAGGCAGGTATGGCAAGAGGCTAGCAAGGATGGACAGCAAACTCCTAACTGAGCTTTTTCCTACATAGAAAGGCAGAACCTAGAATGTGGCAGCAGGGCTGGGCCACTCAGAAGGATTGTGGAAATGTCTTGCTGCTACCATTTCAACTCCATCTTTATTTCTTTCAGTGGGTCCTTATATAGGCAGAGAGTTAATGATGCTGCTAAAAGACATCAAGCCATGAGGGAAAGATGATATTGCAGCTCAGGGGCTTTACTCAAAAAGCAGACAAATAAGTTGGGAGGAGAGTCTCTTGAGCTAGCATGAGTAGATATATGTGGAATTGAGATGTACCTATGCAAGATGGTGAAAATGTGGTGCATCTTCCTAATGCCAGCATTCGCACTGCCAGAGAAAGCCTGGAGCTTCCACAGATCCAGGGCTGCAGAGGCAGTCTCAGTTGCTGGAGGAGCTGTCATTCCTGGCTAATTCTTAGTGTAAAAGCTCCTTGCTTGGCTGCCTAACAAAGCTCCTATAGGATAACAGAACCTTATAACTGGCCCTCTTGCTCAGCCTCCAGGGCACGAAGGATGGCCCTCAGCTCAAGGAGATACAAAAGGCAGGCGGCAATTTATAACCTGCCCAGCAGCTTACTAAGAGACGGCAATATCCACATCAAGGCAACTGCTCCTCATCCCACACTGTCACTCTTGTGGTTCCTTATCATACTTGTGTTTCTTGGACATGTCACCTGCAACCTGCCAGAACATGGCCAGTCAGGACTGGCTTGATGTGGAGGACCTCCCAAGCCAACCTACTTGGCAAACTCTCAACAGTGCTGGTGGAAATTGGGCTGCCAATTTTGTGATCTTTGCTCAGGCAAAATTCCCTAGAATTTGGGACTGAGCTTTGCTAAAACAAACATCTACCATTGTTAAACCAAAAGCTGAGTGGAATTCTGCAGAAGTTATGTGACTAAACCATGGACTAGACAATTCATGCCTTTGTCACAATTCAGGCCTACTCTTTTGAACTAGTTGTCCATCTGGGCAACAAAACACCTCTGGAAATTCCACTATTCACTCTATTTAATTCACTAATTTAAGCCCCTGGGAGATGCAGTGCAGCTGAATGAGAAGAAGGTGGGCAGATACAGCCATAAAGTAGGTGGAGATGTAGAAATTACAGACAAGCTCAGATATGGCCACCTTGATGCTCTGCATAGATTGTGCCTTGAGCTCATCTCATGTACTATGGGCAGCACAGCAGCACGGTCCTTGACCCTGTTGGTATTGTACAGCGAAGGAGATGGATGGTCTATCTCGAATATGATGGAGATGGGTAAAACTCCCAGAAGGTGGGAGAGGAAAGGAACTCACAGTAGGTTTAGAAAGAGATCCCTTTCTTCTTAACTAGCTTTCAACTCATGACACCATTATCTCACACATTTGGCATTGCCCTTCCTTGATCTGCCTCCAGCAGTTGGGTAACGCATCACCACAGAGCTACCTGGAGCATGGAGCAGGAGGGCATTACACAGGATTTTGGTGAGATTTCCACACCTTTACAGAACTCCCTGCTGCCTGGATGTCTCCTGACTAGAAAGATTAAAGGGATTAGAAGCTTACAAATGATAAGGCAGGGAAGTGAAGGGCTTTAGAAAATACCAAGGTCTTAATTTACAATGGATGTTTAAAAAATGAATGGAGTGAGGATTTTCTCCCACAGGAAAGTGGGAAAATTTATTCTGAAGCAAGGTTATTTGACCAGTAAAATGGTTGGCTCATCCCGTATGAAAGTACTAACATATATTTTATACGGTGCAGAGACAAAGGCACCTCTTATTCGCTCCTCCACAGATTAAATGAAGAGATTGAATGGCATTAGTAGGACGAGTAGAAAATAAGGTTTTATGAAAACAACAAATAAAGCACTGCTAGAGTAAAGCTGGGAAGCAGGTTTCCAGATGAGTAGTTCATTGACTAAAAATTGTATTTTGGGGTAGGCTGAACACTACTCCCAAATCATGCAAAAAAACCCCACTGGAGCACCTGCAGAAGGAATAAAGTGCAGATATCTTATTTTCCACTGACATACGGGCAGCATTTTCGTTCAGCGCTGGCAACACCCTGCAGAGCTTTCCCCTTCCTTTCAACCCTCATGTCTCCCCCTGGGAGGGTTGTGCTATTTCCCACATTAACTGGTTGTTTGGGCCAGTTTAGTGTCCAGCCCTGGTTAAAAAAAATTAACTGAGCCTGTAAAAAGCAGGGGGTGGAAGGAGCTCTTTAAGGCTTTCCAAAGTGGGGTTTACAAGTTGAAAATATGTTCTTCCCTTTCCATTCTCACCAGGACAGATCCATCAGAGAAGAAAAGGGCAGAATGGGTGGTGCTGAGCAGCGGAGGATCTCTGCCTTAGGTACACGCTCCCAGAAGATGTCCTCCCCAGGCTTGTTTCTGCAGGTTTCTCCCTGGCCCTGAACGCAGCTCCTGCAGGAGAAGTGGCTTCTAGCATAGGTGTCTTTCCACACTGGCTCTTTCAAGCATGGCTTTCTCTATCCTCAGTCACCTGCTGACACCAAATAATTTTGCAACTCCAGGAAGCCAGGCAGTGTGTGACTCCAGCAAAATCCTCATCCTCATGGGTTTGTAGATACTGTCTCCAAATGCCCACCAAGACTGTGTGCAGCTGCAGCACTTCTAGAAAACCTCAGAAAACTTCAGACCCCAGCATCGAAAGGGACTCACAGCAAGACCCCTGTTTGCAATACCGCTGAGCCAGTATGAAAGGGCCCCAGCCTCTGCTGGTATCTGCTCTGCTTGCGTATCACTTATGGCCAGGGTCCCAAGGGTGCTCCTGACAACCTTGAACCTCTTGGTGCAGAAGAGATGCTTTGAGTTTGCTGTGTCCACCATCACACATGAGCATAATACCAAGGAGCACTCAGCCTCCTTTGCATTTGACATGAAATCAAAGATGATAAGAGGGAGATTGATTATATAGGGCTAAAGGTACTTTACTAAAGGTGACTTGTTGTCCCTCTGAAGTAAAGTAAAATAGAGCAGCTGTGTGATGCTGACACATATCAGAAAGTAGAATCCACCCCTGTGAGATGCACAGTGGATGGAAACCAGGCTTGGCTGGCTAAAGGGCTCTTCTCCTGATGCAGGTACTTCCTTGAGCCATTGAAAGTTGGTGCAACTGAATCAGGGCCAAGCGGGTATCTCCACGACATGGGATGCAGTGGACTGGGCAGAGCACTGCAGTTGTGGCACAGAGACCATCTACAAGCTCTGAAGCTCCTCTGAATTATTCTAAGGGCTGAATTAGGAGAAAAGGTGTGTAATGGCTATGCAAAAAGCCTTTAAAAATGATTTTTGATGATCTAACTGTAACCAATTTATCCCTCACAGAGCAGAGCAGAATTGGAGTCACACAGTACTTCTGCTAGTAAAAAAACCAAAGTCCAGATACTTTGATGCAGAGTAAACACTAAATGTGACATGAAAAGCGAAGAGGCAGGTGAGAAGGATTTGAGTTTCTATAACGAACCTTGTGACACTTGTGAATGGCTGACAGTCTGAGATATAAAGAAGTGGTTTTTAACTGATTTGGGATTTTTCTTTTAATGCAGATACAGCCAGATTTTCACCAGACAGCCTCTACAGCCTCAACCTGATTAATCCAATCTTCAGCTACCCATGTAACACTGCATTAATACTCTTCCTGGTTCAGATCATCGGTAGGTTACATGCAGACCCACTGAGGAGCCACTGATGGCCCCAGCACCAACTCTAAAAGCAGCAGTAGAGATAAACACCTCTCAGTGTGTGTTGTGCTGGTTCAGCCATCATCATTTTACACTGCCATCAGTTGCCTGATCACACAGGCCAATGCTGAACTCAGCAACATCCCCTCAGAAGTCTTTCAAACAATCCCGCCATAGGTTCCTGTGGGCCCAGCTCCTCTGCTGCCCACTGTGGTGCCAGCATCACCTGCTGGACACAACGGACAGAGATGGCTCCTCAGTGGTCCTTCACATGGAGGGACACCACTGAGAGAGCTCAGCAAGATGCAAGCAGCCCCAACAGAAGCCACACCCAACAGGAAGCTCCTCCAACCGATCAGCTCCTGGTTAAAATAGCCCTGGCCTTGCCCACCACTCCAACCACGACCACCTGGGTGAGGGCAGAGCCACAGAGACACAGGTGGGCCAGGTTCTACCTCTGGAACCTGAAGCCAGTAGAGAAAAAACATTCTGCTAGGTTGTCACTCATCCACAGGTCAACTCCAACTGAGGGCCCACAACTCAGGCCCCAGCACTTCAGCACATCAAAGTGCTTGTCTCCAACATGTGTACCAACATATTCACCCCAACGCAGGCTGATAATTTAGATTTTGTTTTAAAGTAGCAACGGGGGTGCAGAGAGGTATAAATTGTGACATACATATTTATGTAGTTCAGCCTCCCCTACAGCATAATAAACCACAATGAAAACAGGTCCATGCCAGAGGATACAAACTGGAGTATTAAACCTGTTATCCTACTTACACTTCAAAAACCCTACACAAAGTTAAAAGAAATTAATACAGATTAGGGTTGTTAATGGAATTCAGTGGTTTCAGGTGTCCCAGTTAAATTACACAATCCCAACAATAAAGCCTAGAAGGTAGGCAGCAAGGATGCTCTATTAGGGTTTCCAGTTCCCACCAGCCTGACCATGGTCATAAGATCTTTGGAGTCAGCTTGTCCCTTGGTTCACTTGCACTGTGCCTTGCAGAAAGGGGCTGTATTTCCTAATCTGATTTGTGGTTCACTCCTGCAGAAAAATGAATAATCACTATGATCACACCCTAGCAGGGTCTGGCTCTCTCTCATTGCCCTAATTTTGGAGGTGGTGTAACTTTGCTGCTTTCTGTGACTCGCTCCTGATTTATTTCTGGGGTTGTCACCTATCACTTTCCAAAAAGCCTCTGGCTGTCGCAAAGGACTTGCTGGTGGCTCCTGGGGAGTGTGGTGGTGTGAAGGCAGTGCTCCTCTGCCCTGAGTGCCAGGAAGCTCTGGCTTCAGTGGGGCAGTACCCTTCACCACATCACAAGTGAGATGACCATGCACGTCCTCAGTTCAAGTGCTGGGTGGCACTGGCCTTCACCGGCTAAGTGCACAGATAGGTTTCGGTTGGATATTAGGAAGACCGGATATTAGAAAGAAGTTCTTTACTGAAAGAGTGGTTAGGCATTGGAACAGCCTGCCCAGGGCAGTGGTAGAGTCACCATCCCTGGAAGGGTTCAAAAAACGAGTAGATGTGGTGCTTTGAGACATGGTCTAGGGGTTAGGGAGATGTCGGACAAAGGTTGGACTAGATGATCCTGGAGATCTTTTCCAACCTAAGTGATTCTATGATTCTTCTCCTTTGGGTGCAAGCCCTGGAGATGGCGCTTGTGTCTCTCCCATTCTCCTGGGTGTGTGCACGGACCCTGCTCACTGCCAGCAGTGCTCTGCCCCATGCTCAGTCAGCTCCAGCCTGAGCAGAGAAATGCTGCTTATGCAAAGAGGAGGCTGAAATTCTCCTGCTTTGGGCACAATCTCTGCTGGCTCTAATAGCAATTGCAGTGTGACTTGATAGAGCGCTTTTAAAACTTTCCAGGCTTTGGGTGAGATTTACAGAGCACTGAGCGTAGGGAAGTATTTATCGTGGAGCAGAGGTGATGGTGTGCCTAGAGAGTGTGGGATGCGAAGGCAGCATGATTCATCAGCGGGGAAGAGCAAGACAACTGATCTGTTTTCTGCAATTCCACTTACAGCCAAGAAAAATGAGCCATTGCAACAGAAATTGTGTGCGATGGGAAGGACAAACTGCTCTAATCAAAACAACAGTGGGTCAGATACCTCTTAGAAGAACCCTGTTATGGGCACCCAGTTCCATCTGGAGGGCGATACTGGGCTGCGAGGGTGCTCCTGGCAGGATAACGAGGCACAGACTACATACCCTCACCTCCTCCAGGATGGGTAAGGAAGTAGTCAAAAAGAAAGCAATGCACCTCCAGAATACAGATTCCTTGGGGCTAGTATTTACTGGCTCCCTGCTTCAAAGCCGAGGCAATTTCATTTAAACCAAAGTATAATAAATAAATGAGAACTTCCCAACTGTAGGATTAGGTAAGGCAGAAGAGGAGGATGGAGTGGAAATATGAAAGCAATGAAAACAAAAGCTAATAATGCAAGTTGCTGAGAATGACCAGTTCCCTGAAAGGGAATTGTGAATCTAGGGGTCAACAGCGTCACCTTGAAGGTCCTCTCACGTTAGCTGACTCCTGAGCAGCAATGAATTCCTTTCTGCCACTGTGTTGGCAGAGATCAAACCCCAGACCCAGAGTGGTTTTTATCTTCTTGTGATGGCAGCAGAGGATATGTTATCAGTCTGAAGTACACTTGCAGTTTATTGTGCTGGTCTCCTGCAGCCAGAGGAGCTCACCTGAGTGTGGGGTCCAGTCCAGCCCTCTCACACTGCCATCATTCAGACTTCACAGAGGTTACAGGACAGACTGAAATCCAGACAGAGCCTACTGTGAACAACACCCTTCATTTTAAAACCTAGATCACATATCTGGGTCTGCCGTGCAGCGTGACAACAATGCTGAACATCCTCTCCAATCCTGTTTGTGCAGCGTGGATGTTTTACCATCTCTGTCATCCCATGTCATCTCCCAATTCCCTCCACAAGCCAAAATCCTGAGCTGAATTTGGACTTCTGATAATCTTAAAAACATATCTTTGAGTTTTTATTAGTCTCCTGCTTTTTAAAAAGACCTTTTCAGGCTGAATTTTCAAGCTTTTCATCATGGTAGGCCAGAAATACACTACTACTCTTTTAAAAGTGAAGATTTTCACCACAGATATCCCTAAAAGAACTGAAGCTGTAAGAAAATAAGACTTGAGGTCTACAGCAGAACCAGAAGAGCTGGCCAATTCGGAGGAGAAATAGAAACCTACTGGCAACCCAAGCAGCAAGACCCGTGGATTAGAAGCTTTATTGATGCAAACTGATGCACCACTGGTGACTTCAATTGTGTCATATCAGTTTACTCTAGCAGAAAATTTGGCCACAACTGATAGGTTGTATAATGTTAAGACTGGACCAGCAAGTAGATTTCTACCAGTGTAAGCCGAAGTCAGCAGAGAAATTCTGACTTTTATCAGTCAAGAAGCGTATTGGATACCTTCAAGTGGAGTCTTCATGATGAAGTCTTATCTTGGACAATCCATTTCAAATTTGTGGAAAAAAAAAAAGTATTTTAGAGTTCGCTGCAAAGGTGTGGCAAGCTTTGGGTCCTATAACTGCACATCTCAGGAACCTCTGTGCATGGGCAGCAGGTTCAATTTATGTGGCTTGCTGTGTGTGAACACATAGCCTGAGGCACACACAACCCCTCCTAGGTAGAAGCAGTTGTACCTGCTGAGCACTTGCCTTTAGCTGCAGCAGGTCCTCCTCAGGCCTGCAGCAAGGTGCTAGGAGTCAAGACAGCATATTTCTTCTATAAAAAGTTGTTAAACACACAAGATTCAGGGAGTAACTCTTTTATCATGCCACAGCAGGGAAACCCCATGTGCTAAAGTTTTAGGTGGTTTGTGGTCCTGTGCTGGTGATGAGGGAAAGAGCAGACAGAAGAGTCATGCTGGGAAGAAATAAACTGTTGGATAGTAGAAAATAAGAGTTCAAAGAGAGTTAATTTATGTAGTTTCCACTTAGGAGTACCTGTGTGGCATTTTGGATCATCATCTCTGGAGAGAATGTGGGAAAGGCTGAAGTGAGAGGAGCTGGGGTGAAGGAAGAAGAAGGCTTTCACTGCTCTCCTTGGGAGGTGCTGGAAGAAAGGGAGTTGAAATAGGGCAATGCCAAGGTGTGGTAGTGCTTGGGTGTCTTGAGGGTCTGGAGAACAGAAAATTCAAAGAGGAAACTCATTGTCCAGCATTAAAGCAGGCTATGGCCACACTCCTCTCATGGGGTAAAAGCCACCCTGTCCAGCTAGAAGCCTTGATGCCAGCCTGGGATGAGGTACCGCAGAGGGGAAGATGCTGCTTCATGGAGCATGGGAAGTTGAGCTAAAGCACTTGGCACCGGTCTTGCAAAGACATGCTTCATTTTACCACTGACTGCTGCACCACTGTTCATTACCTGATCTCTGGTCTTTCTTTGCCTCCCAACACAGTGTGCATTCTTTTCTACTCAGACCCTGTGTCCAGGTCTGCACCATGGATCTCTTCTTTTGCCTTCACCTGTTTTACAAAATGCATCCTGAGGTCTCTGTCAAATGCATTATGAAAGTAAAATGTCCTGTGGGGGAATGCTGGTGGTGACAGAACACTCCAGTGTGGTGGAGCACCCACTGGTGGTGTCCCCTCAGTGAACTCCTGCTCCTTACACACCACAAGCTTGGCCAGTGCCCAAAAAGGAAACCTCAATTATCCTCACTTCAGGAGGTGCAGGGCCGTGAGGACTCAAGCATCTCACTGTCAGACCTTAATATGGGCTGCAGGTCCTGCTGAAGGGAATAACAAGGTTTGCTTTTCCCATAGATCCCCAGCGGGTTTGCCAGACCATCCACTTCCTGAGTCAGACAGCTCTGGCTCTTCTTACAGCTTTCCCTGTTCCCTGTGATGTATGACATTGGTGAACTCTCATATATCCAGTGGGCAGGCTCATTTATACTGTGTTTGAAAAACAGACGGTGTATGAAGTGCAATTTGGTGTTGTAGCAGAGTCATGTCCCCCTTGGGGTGTCAGGGCATTTGATTAAAACCCTTTTATGGGAAATCAATATTTTACTCATTAGAACTTTCATTCTCACACCTGAAAACTACTGAGATGGACTTGTAAGATGCTGCACTACATGCATGCACACACAGGTCTATTCATTAGGGTAGTAATCCCATAGTTTGGTTTTTTTTTCATAAGCACACAGAGAGGTAAATAAGTGGTGAGAGGGTGTCTTTCTAATGGGTTAGCAACAGCCTGCAGCAGGGATGCACCATTTACTGCTAGATTGAAAGCTCCCACTCAGAAGCACTGGTTCAGATCATCTCAAGATCGTGGCCAAGACGAGAAGATGTAAGCATCTTGGACAAAACACTTCCAAGGCTAAACAGCCTAAAGATTTGAATTATATTCAAGGGCAGTGGGTGACATAGGAGACTAGAGATGCTCTGCTGAATGAAATGAATAAAGCATTGTCTCGAGGTTCATGAGACAGACTTGACTTCTGCTTCTGCCTCTGACCCCCTGGGGACACTGGTGAGTCCCTTTGCAGCCCTATGCTTTGGTTTTCCCATCTGTACTGTGAGCTGAAGACACCGTCCTCCTGTGGTCTAACACCTGCAGACAGACTCACCTTAGGTGTTGGAGAAGGAGTGGGATTGTCACTAGGATTTTGGCACAGAGGCTGTTATCAGCCAGTCCCAGGCTCTCCCCAGGAGTGGTTACAGGGGCTGCGGGCAGGTCTGGAGGCAGCACAGCACAAACTGGGCTGCTGTTAATTACCACCCCTGCAAACACCCAGCAGCTACAGAAACAAAACAAGCAGCAAGAAGAATAACAAAATAATATTTAATAATCCCTTCCCAAAGCAGCACTGATTTACTTCTCTAAGGGGTTGCTTTCCCTCCTACAACCTGATCCATTAGTGCTGAAACCATAGCAACAGCCTGGATTGTGTCATTACACGTAAGAATTCACAGCCACTGTCATCTACACCAGCACCAGCAACTTGCCTTGATTTCACAAAGACCAGAGATGCTCAGGTTCCACCCTAGAGCTCGCACCACATCTCCCAGACACATGGGCTGCTGGTGCTGCTTTTCTCAGCACCATGGAGATTGGGGTGCTGCATGTGCCAGGATGTGTTTGCTGGGACCATCATTTTGATGCCAAATCCAGCAGGAAAAAGCAAAGCTGGCAGTGTCAGTATTTTTGCAGTACAAACTAGGGCTAGAAGAGACATCCTCTTACCAGAGAACTGGAGCAGGTGTGAATCTAATTATGATAAAACCATTTTCCTTTCTGCTCAGCACTGAGGAGGAAGCAGATGGATGTGTCCAGCACTGTTTTTTTTTTTTTCTTTTAATGAGAAGTATCACATTCCAGTTTATTGTTGGCTATTGCTTATGGTGCTTTTGCTTTTGGAAGCCAGAATAAGGGATGTGAGGGCAACATGGCAAATGATGCACAAGGAGAGGACGGGTCCTGTCTTACAGGGCTAAGTGGTTGGTCCCAACTCAGACCTGTGCTCCTTACTCTGTACCACTCCATCTCCACTACGGTCTGACTCTGCCTCGCAAAAATGAGAGTAAACTTTACTACCTTCTGATATAAAGCAGTTCAGCACTCAACCCACCAGCAGAAACAGTAACGTGCAACAAAAGGATGAACTTCTCAAAAAGATGAAAGGAACGGTGACCAGAGATAGTAGAAGGGACAGAGTCACAGCATCATCTGGGGGGTATTTTTCTGTTTGTTATTTTTTTTCTTTCAAAATACAAAATTTCATTATCATTTGAAAGCACTGAATATTTTCTGCTTGCTCCCTGGAGGTCAGGAAGCAGGAAGGAGAAGTTGGCAAACACTTCACAACTATCCTATTGTTTATTCTGGGAAAAATGTCAGATGTTCAAAAAACATCTGAGGGGTTTGTGCACAAGCCATACATAGATAATTATGCTGCTTTGCAGTGGGATGAGTATATATGAGAAATGCCTCCATTTAGAGTAAATAAAAAGGGTTTGGGGTTTCTACAGGATGAGTGGGATCAGACAAAGGGATTTTTGAAGAGGACCTAGTTGGTTATCTGGTGACAATCTTCCTCTCGGTGAAAGCAGGCTGGCAGAGCCCAGATTGGTAACAGCTGTTGTAGACAGTCAACACCAGCCTGAATCTGATCGGATGTTAATCTATGCTGTGCTATCTTCCATGGCTCCTTTGCTGAATCAGTCACACTCTTGCAAAGCCAAAAAAATGAATTAATTTGTCTAGGTAAAGACGTCCAGACAAGAAATCAAAACAAAATCAGGCATCACCACTCCAAGGGAGAACAAATGACTCCCCTGAAGACATTCCTCAGGTCAATCCTATTTCCATGTCTGAGAAGAAAGATCTTTCTAACATTATCATGGCAAGGGAGCAGCTCTGCCCTTCACCAGCTGCCTTCTCTGCATTTCAGCATGTGGCTCAGTGGTGCAATGACCAGGCTTAAACCACTGTGCAGCATCTGCTGACCCCTTGGTGGCTGTATGGGGAGATGGACCCTGGGTCTTGTGGGAGACCGGCTCAGCAGCATGCCAGAAACTTCTGTAGTTGTGAGCACAGCAGTGTAAGAAGCTGATAAGCCATCGCTTGTCACCAGCAGTGCACCTCTGAAGGGGGAGGCTACAGGACGTGTCCTACATGGGCCCATTCTGGGTGATATGTATTTTATGGCCTACATGGCTAACACTGGCTAATGACTTGTCCTCTGCTCTTTCAGTGATGCTCAAGGAGCATCCACCTATCTAACATCCCCCTCACTAGGCAGAATGAATCCCTGATACTTCCTGACTCTGCATATGACAATACGGATCTGATCAGCTGTCCACACTCCCCCTGCTCCAATAATTTTAGGATTTGGCACTGAGGGATTTTCATCATTTTGAGAAGCTTAGAAACCAGAGAAGAGCCCTGCTGCTTTCCAGCACTGGCAGGATTTACAGGCAGGGGTAGGGGAAGGAAACTTTATGATATTTATACTTTTTTTTTCATTTAAAAAGTGTCATTTTCTGTTTACTGACCTGATTGCCAGCCTCACATCTGCACGTGCACTTGCAGGCATGCATCTTGAGGATTAATGGTAAGCAGGCAGCCTGCTTTTTATTTCATAAGGTATTAAGAGTAAAACTAGACCCCTCTTCTATGCATCGCAGTGAAACACATCTATCGGGGTGTCCTCATGGCATTTAGGGCCAGACACATCACGGTGACTTTTGCACGTGCATTGCGGAGCTGAAAGCATCTTTCACGACAGGGCAGCTCTCGCCAACGATAGTGGAAGTCACGAGCAGTCACATGTAGGAAATCCAATGTACGGCTCAAAGCAAACACACAGCTGACCCCATCCCCAATTACAGGGACCCTCTTGGCTTGCAGCCCCTGCCTGTGGCTCTTGGGGCTGCATGGGATGGTCCCCTGGCTTGGCAGGCGTGGTGATGCAGGCTGAAATGACTCCTGAAAGCTGCTCATACCATTGCATCTCAGATGTAAATTCCTACAAGTTTTGTAAAAATCAGCGGTTGGGAAGAGAAGACCTCTAAGAAGGTTTTAGAGACCCTCTTGGGTAAGATTCTGACATGAGCACAATTCTTTTTAGACCACAGGGAAGTTATAAGGAGGAGTGGGAAGTTCTGAAAAATCCAGTTACAGAAAAACTTTCAGCCCAAGTTCATTATACATGAGAAAGTCCATGTCTTAGTCAGACATTTCCTCCTGCACAGACTCTGTGGTGCCTGACAGTGTGCAAGGTCTGAAGCTCTTCTGAAGACCATTATAGCATTCATGTTTCATACTTATTTAGATCCACTGGTATCTAGGAAGAGTTCAGCTCATGCTGAAACCTTGGCACAGTTCAGTCAAAAAGCCCATGAACTGAGACCAAAAGCTGCTCTGTATGAGCTTTGGTAGCAACAGCTGCTCATGAAACTCCAGGTTCTGCCCTGCACTTACAGAAGTCAAATAACTATTTCATCAACTTCAGTGGATCAGGATAAGTCCCAGACAAAAGACCGGAATGTGACATACATTGACTAGAGGCAATAACAGTTCTCTCAAGTCCAGGGTACTGTAGAACCCAGCAAACATCATGGTTGTACATATGCTAAGTCTGACCTCACTTGTTCAAGAAGACAACCCAGCACCTAGAAGGCACTTAAAAACAATGTCTTATAAGTCTTTCAAGCTTGAGTAGGAAGTGAAATTTTTTTCCCCAAATTGTATCTCCTTGAGGACCTTCCAGAGTGAAACCATGTTTTCTCTCACTGAAGTGTCTTGAGCTAAAGGCCAGGAAAAATAAGAGGAGTAGGCCTTGCTTAAGGAATGGACCTCCAACACCAGTAGCTCAACAAGCTGTTCCCATATCATTCATTGCTGACTTTTTGATTTTCACTGGGGGTGAAAAAGCATTATTCAAAACCCGCTAAAAGAAAATCCATCCAGAAATGGAGGCACAGTACTGATGCCAAAGTGCAGCCAGAAGGCACCTCAGCTTGATGCCTCTCACACACAGCAGCTATTACTCAGCTGGTTGCAGAGCACAGCTGGGACTCTGGCAGTGGCCAGGAGTGAGCATGTATACCTGCCAGTCTCTGAGCTCACAAAGTACTTGAAGAAACAGACAGAATCACAGAATAGTAGGGGTTGGAAGGGACCTCCAGAGATCATCTAGTCCAAACCCCCTGCGAAAGCAGGGTCACCTGGGGCAGGTTACACAGGAACGTGTCCAGGAGGGTTTTGAAAGTCTCCAGAGAAGGAGACCCCATAACACCTCTGGGCAGCCTGTTCCAGTGCTCCATCACCCTCATGGTAAAGAAGTTTTTCCTCATGTTGAGGTGGAACTTTCTGTGTTCAAGTTTATGCCCATTTCCCCTTGTCCTATCACGGAGCACCACTGAAAAGAGACTGTTCCTATCTTCCTGACACCCACCCTTCAGATACTTATAAACACTGACCAGATACCCTCTCAGCCTTCTCTTTTCCAGGCTAAACAGCCCTAGGGCTCTCAGCCTTTCCTTATAAGGGAAATGTCCCAGCTTTTTAATCATCCTTGTAGCTCTCAGTTGGACTGTCTCCAGTGAGAGAGAAACCTGCATCTTGCCTGCCACAAACAGCGGCCACAATCTGATCATCAACAAGAATTAGTATGAGGAGGAAAACTAGTAAGCACAGGGATAACCCAGCCCCTGGCTCCACGCTCACACCCTGGTGGGATGCCTCCAAGAGCCAGCACATGCACACATCTACACCCCGATTTTGGGTCCAGTGAGCTCATGACGCCCATGCTGGCTCTGACTATGCCTAGGGCCTCTTAGGACTTGAAGTCAAAGAAACTGCAGCAGTTCTTGAAGAGAAATTAATCTCCACCTTTAGGTTGGCTGCATAAGGAAACGCTTTCCTGAGCAGAGATGCTTTCCCACATGAGGGCTATATTAGATAGAGGGTTTGCTGGAAGAACCCAAATCCTGCTGTGCTCTGAATGTCCTGTAATTGCACTCAAAGTTTGATAAAAAAAAATCTAAATATTTCTTAATCTGGAGTCTACTGCTACATGTTATTTTTCATTTGTCTAAAAGAAGGTTTTAAAGCTATGACATTCCAACAAAGATGAAATTCCACAATTCACAAAAATCTGTTACTAAAAGAAGATGCCAAAATGATTGTTCCTAATCATGGAAACTTCTGAAATTCCTCAGAGGTGCTTAGTAGCTGTGACAAACAGAGCTAGTAAACACCTTCCACTCCTCCAATCACTACCATGTACTTTGGACGAGATACATCCCCAGCAATATTAAATTGTGTTCGTTAGAAAGATCATTAGATTTCTTTTGATTAAGTGTCAGGAATAAACCATAGATGAATGATGGAGTTTTTTAATGAGTTCGAAGTCCATGAAATAATTCTCTTCCCTGGGTCAATTATAATTTCAAAGACAAATTCCTATGGGACCAATTTATTGGGAGTGCAAAGAGCTTTTGTTTGGCAGCTCCCAGATGCTCTGTACACTGCCTGACCCTGCCTGTGTTTGCTTAGCTGCGATTTCACTTACTCAGATAAGATGCTGAAGGCCCCAGCAAAAAGCTCTGAAGAACAGCTTTCTCTTTCTGGCTTAAAATACATATTTTTGTGCCATTACTTATAAAAGAAAAAAGAGAAATACCTTGCACAATGAACACTTCCCACTGATTTCTGAAACTATCTGGGGCTTTTGCAGGCCTGTTATGTAGATAGAGATGTTCAATGTAGGCTGGGTAAAAAGGGCTCTTCCTCAGAGAGTGAAGGAATGGGATTGTTGCTCGATCACCTACAGAAAGAGGTCTTTACTGACACAGGTCAGAAAATGTGCCTTTCACAGCACACTGTGCATGGAGAAAGCATTGGACCCACAGCGTAGAGAATGTTTTAGTCTGAGACATATCTGAGACATATCTGTGTAAGCCAATATTCACAGTAAGCCAATATTCACAGTAAGCACTATCAGACAAGGTGGCCACAGTGGCAGGCTCCATGTGTATATCCACTGGCTGCCGGGCCCTCCACTTTGGTCACAACAACCCCCAGCAATGCTACAGGCCTGGGGAAGTGTGGCTGGAAAGCTGCCTGGTGGAAAAGGACCTGGGGGTGCTGGCAGACAGCCGGCTGAACATGAGCCAGCAGTGTGCCCAGGTGGCCAAGAAGGCCACCAGCATCCTGGCCTGTATCAGCAATGGTGTGAGCAGCAGGAGTAGGGAGGTGATCGTGCCCCTATACTTTGTACTCGTGAGACTGCACCTTGAGTACTGTGTCCAGTTTTGGGTGCCACAGTAGAAGGAGGACATTGAGGTGCTGGAGCGGGTGCAAAGAAGTGCAACAAAGCTGGTGAGGGGTCTGGAGTATATGTCATATGAGTGCCTGAGGGAACTGGGAATGTTTAGCTTGGAGAAGAAGAAGTTGTAGGGAGGCAGGTGCTGGTCTCTTCTCACAAGTAACTAATGACAAGACAAGGGGAAATGGCCTCAAGTTGCATCAGGGTGGGTTTAGATTAGATATCAGGAAGAAGTTCTTTACTGAAAGAGTGGTTAGGCATTGGAACAGGCTGCCCAGGGCAGTGGTGGAGTCACCATCCCTGGAGGCGTTCAAAAAATGAGTAGATGTGGCACTTCGGGACATGGTCTAGGGGTTAGGGAGATGTTGGACAAATGTTGGACTAGATGATCCTAGAGGCCTTTTCCAACCTATATGATTCTATGGTTTTCAATGGGAACTCAAAGCTGCTATTGAATGTCTGTTGCAAGACAGGCTTCAGCCTCCCCAAAATCCCAGCCGGCTTCATCAGCCAGCTTCAAAAACACTTAGAGAAACATAACATGTCCTTCTAGCACCAACAACCACAAGAACATCCAAACTCCTAGCCTGGGTCAAACCAAAGGTCCATCCAACCTGCCTTTATGGGAGGTCTGGAGAAGAGTATACGGGACAGTGTGTGTGCAGGGTGATAGCAAGTATATCCATTAATTTGATAGAGTAATTGAAGAAATGTGGTAGAGAAAGCAGGACAGGTGAGCACAGTCCTACAGAGGTTGCAGCAGCAGTGACAGAGAAAGGCTGATAGCCACACAAAACCCTTTCTTCCTGCATGTGAGCTAGAGTGGAATGCAGTGAGCATACACAACCCATGGCTGCAAGGTCCTTTACTGGTGCAACCAGGGCAAGCTCTGCTGATGTTGACTGAAGTTTCATCAATTTGTCCTTCCAAATCTAGGCCCAGCATCAAACCAGCACAACCTGGCACTGCAATAACACTGTCATCCCATAAGGAGGTCCTGGGAAAGCAGAGTTATTGCATATTGTTCCTTCTCGGGAAGGACTCCAGCCTACCTCCATCCTGTCCTCAACAGCAGAAGAGGTTCTCTTCATTTTGTCCTCTCTTTACCCACATCACTGTCTGACATAATAGCTGACCTCCACTTTCTGTTCTTGGTCCTGAACAGAACTTAGATTGCCATCCACAGAGAGGCAAGGAAAGCCTGAGAACTGATGGCACTAAGCATTTTGAGGGACCTGAGCATCAGACTGCACAGTCTCTAGACCATGGATTTGGTCTTTGATTCAACCGTCTACATGTCCATGTGCCACTCTGGCATAGAATACATCAGACTGAAAATAACATGGCATCATTTCTGCTAAATCCATTCCTTGCTCAGTAGGATGCACTATAAAATAGGACAACCATTCTTCAAAAACTTCCTAGCATCAGCTTCTGCAACTTCTACAATAAAATACAGCACCAGACTCAACGATAAAATAAGACATGGGCTCAAGTGCTACTTGGCCCAAACCTCTCATTGGTGGAGTGAATTCCCAGATTTCTGATTCTCCATCTAAGGCAGCTTTATCTTCTCCCCCCCAACACCTCCGCAGCTGCCGTTTGCAGCCCGGAGTACTCAGTTAAATTGCCATAAATTTCCATGGCCATCAGCGCAGCAGGCTGGGCTCTGCTGCCAGATCAGGCTGCATCTTAATTCTGGTCTCAGAATATTCTACAATTAAGCACCTTCCCAGCTTCAGACCCTCCTATCCCTCTCAGCTCCTTCAGTGAAAACAGTAAATAGGATGA
This sequence comes from Eurystomus glaucurus suahelicus, assembly GCA_032159205.1. Lineage (NCBI taxonomy): Eukaryota > Metazoa > Chordata > Aves > Coraciiformes > Coraciidae > Eurystomus > Eurystomus glaucurus. The sequence continues at coordinate 8,349 of JAVFHW010078811.1, read as the reverse complement.
GATCTTAATTCCAAGTCTTTGCTATAAGCTGACTCTTGCTATCCACATGATAATCTTGGTGGTCCTTCTGAATCTTGATGGATGTCCTACCTCATCCACCCTGCTTATGGCACCTTCCAAAGCTCCTCTGTACCCCATGCATGCTTACTTTCTCTCACTTTTCTCTCACAGACTAACAGGCTTTTTGCCAAGGCTTTGTACCCAGAAGATACACAGTTCAACTGACTAATTACCCAAAGCACGAACATTTTTTGAAAATGTTCCCAACAAAGCTTTACTAAAATCAAGACAGGCTTTATTTACTACACTTTCCATATCTCCCAAAGGGCGAAAATCTCATGAAACCCAGGAAGTGAGTATATTAATTAACTTCATTTTATAAATATGGATCAACATGCATTCACAATTTTACTGCAATGATGCCATCCGCTTAAAAGATCGATGAACATCCACCTCACAGCAATGATGAAACTCAAGCCCTTCTGATCTGGGTTTGATGCAAACTATGTCTCCCATTAGTATGCGGTGCTGGGGACCGTGGATGGAGTCAAGCTGGGATCTCCAAGATCACATTCTGCAGTCATATTGCAGGAGCTGAGAAAGGAGGTGGCTGAGCAAAGCAAAACAATTAAACATGCCCTCTGAATATGACTATGAACTTTTCAGTGAATTCTCCATCTCTGTCAGCTAGCACATCTGCAGAAAGGAAATCATAAATCGCACACCCAGCAGCAAAGCATCCCCACTGGAAGTCATTTTGGTGACCAATCCCAAAGCAGTCAATGCATGGGATTTACAGACATATTCAGATTTTTTTGTGGATTAAGGATTTCAAATTGGTGTTTATCAGGGAAGAAAGGATAACCAGGTGCACAGAATCGAGGCCCAACATGATCCATGGGAAAACATGAGGTCCACGACATGAAGAAGGGGCAGTTTGCAAGGCCTTAGTACCCTGGTGCTGATCCAGGAAATCAGTTAATTTTTTGCTTAAACCCAAGCATACGAGCAGTTGAATTACATGCAACAGGACACCCCTCAATCTTAAGTGTTTTGCTGGACCAGCTCCTTGTTATAAAGTCTAGAGCCAGGGGCTCTGTGCAGAATACAGTGGGATTTTGATTAAATTCTTCTGACAGGGAAGAGGGAGGGAGAAATGTAGCCTTTATTTAATGCTCTCCTCAGTTTGCAATTTATATTCCAAAAAGCTGCCAGCTATGGTCTTAAGTAGGGAAGAAGGAGATTTGCATTGCCCATGGTGTGCCTCCCCCTCTGCTTCACCATGTCGTGTTGACATGAAACCTAAAGAGGAATCAACCTCATCTCATCTTTTCAGTCAAAAAGAAAAATAAGGAAAGATTATGCTTCCTCAAAGGAGGGACAAGACTGTGTGACCGAGGCTTTCTGATTGATTTTGAATGCCCTGAAGGACCAGTGCATGCCTGCAGAGAGCTGGTCCTTGAGCTGCTGCCTCCTAGGAGTAAACCCTGCCCCTCACTGAGAGCGTCAAGCTGAGCAGAATCCCCTCCAGATCTGCTGCGAAACTCTCTTGGAGCTACACAAAGCACATGGGAAAGATGCTGCACATGTAAAGATGGGGTTTCTGCATGATTTGGAGGTGTTGAATTTGCCTAGCAGGCAGGATGGTAAAGAAGAACTATCTCAATCTACCAGTAACCCCTCTTTGCCACACCTCTCCTCATATGAGTCAACACTCTGAAATCTTCAAGACAAACCTGGCTTCCCAGGTTCATGTTTGTGATGACTAAACAGCCTTTCCCTCAGCCTGCAGAGTAGCAAAGATTTCAGCTCTGGTAGTAATCCAGTAATCACCAGTCAGCATGGCTGCAAAACCAGCAGACACAGGCCCAGAAACATGGGCTCTGCTGAAAGCCTCCACAAACCCCATGTCAGACCCCAAAGATTAAGCTATGGAGACTAGTACTTAAAAACATCCCAAATCAGTAGAGGACAATGCATCCCAAATGCCACCAAAGGCTGTACGTGCAATATGGTGTGGTGCTGACAGCTCCTTCTGTGTCAGTGGGACAGGGACATGCTGCGTGCAGCCCTCTCCACCAGTGCTGGTTCTCAGCTGTGCTGGAAACTACCAACGTTTCAGCTTCCACAAGATGGCAACTTCTTCCTGTATATTTCCACCAGTACCTTCATAGTTTTATGAGCAGCTGGTTCAGAGGAGGTTTATGCTGCTGCCTGTTTTGAACACACTGTCACTGCTGTGCTGACCACTGTTAGTGGTCAGCACTAAATTGTAAACCAAGCTCTGCACTTCCACTAGCCCATCCCTTCCTAAGCAAGTCCCTGTGATGCTGCAGCACAGGAGGTCCTGCCTCACAAGTTGAGAGCAGCAGCCTGGGAGCAGAGCAAGGTCTCGAGGACAGCCAGAGAAGAACGTGGGGATTTGTGTTCAGGTCGTCATTCAGTCTCTGGCCTCACACACAACCTTAGGCAGCTGTTTAACCTTTTCTGGGCCTCCATTCTCATCTATAAATGGAGCTAATGCAGCTATGTCTAGCATGTCCACTGCTAATTCATTAACCATTTATGACTCTCCATGTCACTGCCACCCCTTTGTGGGGAGATCAGATCCTACCCTGAAAAGATTTTTACAAAAGTCAATAAGTGAACAGCAAACCCACATCAGGGGCTGCCCAGTTCTTCTTATTTTATTCTTCAGTTCTGTGCAGACTTGTACTTCGTAACACATTCACATCACTGTCCCTTTTAATGTGTTTTAAAATCTGGAGCTGGGTAGAGAAGAACAGAAAATGCCTACTACCTTCAGAAAATACAAATGCTACGTTTGCATGGAGGAGTAACATTTTTCACCTCCAAATCCCCTTTTGAGTCTTTCTGCCTATGCACACACATGCACAGAGAGGGAGTTGTGTAGTCTTAGCAATCCTCTGCCTACAAACAGGTCAGAAATACTTCTCAGGTGCCAAGACAGTAAAGAATGAGAGATGCTGATTAGACAAAGAAATGAAAGAAAAACCCCTTTCACAAGTGACCAAGGCCATTAGCTGTGACTTAGAGGCAAGATTAAGCTTTAAGATTATCCCACTTAATGATTCAGAAGAAAATTCAATTAAATTACAGTCTGCCTTGATTGCCACCTTTGTTTGGACAAAATGGAAATACCAAGGAAGGCCTGTCTGGGCCAACTAATTGGAGCAAGCTGGTATGAGTTGGGGAAAGGAGAAGAAGGAAGGGAAAAGGCTGCATGGCAAGGATTGGAGAGATGAGATGTACAACCTAGAACAGATACTAGAGCAGCCAGAACATACCAGTTGCAGGAGACAATTTAAAGAAAGGAATTATGAGATAGGCAAGAAGGGACTAGAGCAACACCACCTAGAAAGTCATTCCTTTCAAAACCAAGCATGAGACAGGTTTAGCAGTAAGTGGTCCCTGGCAAGGTGAGTAGTGCAACCTGATCCAGCAATCTGCAGGGAGGCTACAGCTTGATTTGAGCAGAAACAGAAAGCTGGACAGTTAGTGGCTAGAGCTGCCCCTGAAATGGCACTTGCTTAAGGAGTTGGCCATTGATATCAAAGCTGGGGGATGTCTGTGCTACTGGCACGATAGAAATGCAGGGGCATGCACAAACCCAAATGAGCGACCCACCTGCAGACATCTCACTGAGATTCATTGCCTTAGAAGTCTCTCATTACCTAGCCTTACTCTCTCCTGGGAGCTCTGTGACATCTACTTCTACCCCAGGATCTCCTTCTTTCAAGTCCAAGCCATGCAGCCAGGAAAGCTCACTTTGTGAGTATTCCTATGCCTCCTCCTCACAGCTTGGCAATGCAGGCTCAGCATAGAGCATGGATCTCTCGGATGTCCCCTCCAACCTCTGTCTTGGCTGCTTTCTCTCTATGGTTGATCTGAAAGCAATGTGAGCCAGGCTGTTTGCTTTTGGTTATCCAGTGTCCTTGCTACACATCCCATAACTACTTGCACAAAGGAGCACCAGTGTGTGATCCAGAGGGTTCAGGTCCATCATGCCATAAGGTACCTCGCTCCCACCGAGAAACTTGTCCGTTCGTGGGGAGACTGGCTCTAAATACCTCCAGGTCAGGCAGTTGAAAATACTGAAGCCTAAATTGCAGATAGGAAAAGCACGTTGGCATCTAACAGTGGGCTCCTTATTTGTTACCCAAATGCATAAAATACTCTACAGTACTTAAAAAAGAAAAAAAAAAAAGCAACCAAACCCCAGTAGGCTACTCGAGCATTCACGACAAAATTCTTGCTGGTCATTACTGGCTCCCTGCTAAATGGACAGGCAGTCTAGTCTCTATTAACCAATGACTGCAGCAGCAAACTCAGCTGACAATGGAGCTCAAGAGCTATAATAAATCTTAGAGACTCTCTCCAGCCAACACAGCAGAAACGAGGGTTTTCCAGCAATCTGTGATGCCTGTTTAATAGCAGGGTGAAGGATGTTAAAAAAAGAAATTGGCTGAACTAGCTTTAACTACATTGAACAGATCACCTTAGGTTAGCAAAGCTGTAGCCAATACCCAAGTCTTCAGATTTAGACTTTCAATCAAGTGCCTAATTAACAGAGCCTAGGAAAGCAGGGTTCTGAAATTTAATGAGACACTCAACCCAGAGTTAAGTGCTTCAGATATCTAAGCTTTCAAAAATCATGAGAGAGTGATAAAAAAAAAGTGAAGACTCTACAAATATAATCCCTTTTTGGGTCCACTGTAAGGTTTGCTGAAAAGAAATGAGGATGAACCATCACTGAAATGGCTCTGAGACAGTGATGGAAGTATTTACAAAGGGGCTTGATCCTCAATGACTGCAGAGTCCCACAGCTTCTTTGATTTCAAGATTTCCATCTGTTATAATGACTGTCCTACCAGAGTGTTGCCTTCTGCAGCCCACTTTCCTTTGGTATCTTTACTGGCAAGAAAAAGTTCCTCTCAGGTGACTCAGGTTGGAGAAGCCAAGAAGTGACCAACAAGCACTGTGGCACCTTTGAGGAAGTTTCAGAAATGGTTTGGGTTGCTTTGGGTCTCTCCTTTTCTCCCCTGCATATTCTGATTGAAGGATCAGAAAGCAAAATGCCCAGGTAGAGCTGGAGGTGCCCTTGGTCCTCAGTGATGGTGGCCTTAGGCACATCATTCTTCACAGGGAGTCTGGTGGTTCCACCCTGGTAGATACTCAGTGAGGGACTGGGTAAACACCTCTTCACTGACACTGCCCACCTGAACCCACCCTTGCAAGCACAGCATGTCCCCAGAAAAAACAAGGGAAAGAAGTATTGTCACAAAAGCACAAGGGAACAAAGCTAGGAGAAATGAACTTCAGATCAATAAAAATCCCCATGTTTAGTCTGATCCTGAGCTGGTTTTTCCAAGAGGGGTTAAAGAGACACGGTTGAGGAGACTGGTGGGGCAGCAGATCAGAAAGGAGATGTTGTATCTGTCCTTGTTTCATTAGATGAAAAAAGGTCTTACATCAACTGGTGGGTAACTGACACTGATTCAGTTTAAGATCTCAGCTCAAAATGGTATTGCCAAAATAGAGCCAGCTGTTGACCTACAGTCTTCTCCAGGGGCTTATCTACAAAGACAATAACAAATGGGTTGATGTTATTTTAAACTGGAATTAATTCTGCATCTTCAACAGGAAGAACAGAGACTGGGATTTTACGGCTGGCTGTAGCAGAGCTGAGTTAGTGCTGAGCTGTTAATCCAGACTCAGAGTGCCAGCTGCAAAGAGTTGATCTGTGCAGCATCTCACACTCCTCATCCAAAAGGGTCAATGGGTGTGATCAAGCAATAAATAACCACACTGATAGGACTGCGCAGGCCAGTGGGGCCAGATACTGGTTTCAGCAAGAGAGAAAGCAACATAGACCTCGACAGTGCTTGCTGGGGCTCTACAGATGGACAAAAGACATTCTCTTTGCTTGCTGGTGGACTGGAGACTAGCAGGGCTTTGAATGAGCACTCAGCAAAGCCATGGCCAGATCTCTTCCAATATCCTTTGTTCTCGCTACATGAGATGGTGGCTAGCAAGAGGATGGGTTTGGCACTTGCAGCCTCCAGGGTAGAAGGCTGTCCATCAGTGCAAAGACTATGGCAGAAGGCTGCAACATGGAGATGGAGCTTCTTAGTGAGTCTGTTTTGAAGTTGTGAACCCTGCTCAGATCTGTCCTGCATCCTCCTGCCAGCCCTTGGGATCCTAAATCCCAGGCATCTGGGAGCTTCCTGCTTTACAAGCATCATGGGAAGTTTTGGAGGCTGGGGGGCTGCACAGCAGAGGGTGAGATCCAGTCCACGGGATGGGCAAGTCTCCATGCTCAGGGCTTGAGGCTTGGCAGGACTTTTGCACTTCTGATCTGAAAACTTAAACACCCAATTCAACATCCAAATTTTACGGATTTAAAAAAAAAAGGGAGATAGTGCATAATATAACCATGAAGATTATTCAAAGGTTGAAGAAAATGCTTGACAAAGAGATAATTAGAGACTTTGTTCTGTTTAGCTTTTCAAAAAGGAGATGGGAAGGTGATGTGATTACTCTGTGTAAGAACTTTCATCTGCAGACAATACTGGATACGAAAGGGCTCTTTAATGAAAAAGGTGAAGACAGAACAGGAATAAATGGCTGCAAGCTGAAGCCCAACCAATTCAAATGAGATAAAGGACACAAATTTTAACAGGGAGATGATTAGCCCCTGGCAAAAGTGACAAGGGGGGCAGGGGAGCTATTGACTGGTGACATCTTAACTGCACTTCTTTTTTGAAAGAGACACTTTAAATCACGCACAGGTTCCTAGGTTCAATCCCGGCTACTGCTGGCTTAGATTGTGAGTGAACACCAAGAGGCAGAAGCAATGGTCGGGTGATGGTGATGGGCTGATGTCAACACCCTAGAGATTCCTTCAGGCTTCCTCTTAGGGAAGTACATCCCCAGGGATCTCTTCCTGTCACTCAGAGGCAGCAGGTTATCATTGCACCAGCCTGCTTGCTGGGGACCCCAGATTTGGGAACCCCAGCCCAGACACGGCCCACCCCGTCTGCTACCCAACTCTACTGTATGTTTTGCAGAAGCTGTAAGCACTTGGCTGTCTGCATAAAACCACAGTACCAGGTGAAATGCTTTATTTGCTTCCTTAAATCACAGCCGTGCTATTTTTATACTGTTCTAAACATTAATGTCTAGCCCTTGGCTCCAGCATTTCACACCCAGAGAATATATTCCTGCAATTTTGCCTGGTTCTGGTTTTTAAGTACAGCGAACAATTATATTCAACTGCATTCATAAGCCAACGTTAATGAGGCTCGTCGACACACTTTACTGATAGCAGCTGCTATGCATCAGACTATTGATCTGCGTGCTACAGAGATATTGCAAACCCTTTCACAAAACTCCAAGTTTCCTCCTTTGATGTGACTGCTACAGAGTGAGATGTGTGCGAGCCCTTCCCCATTGCTTCTCCTTTCACCACCACCAAACAAGCTGCCTGGTCTGAGCCAGCAGAGACTTCCCATTGAGGTCAGTGCATGGTCATCACTAGCTCTGACTTATGCCCTTGCTATCCAGCATCCCACCCCTGGTTAAGCCACTGCACATAGGTGCAACCCTCTGCTCCAGTGATGCACTGGGAAACCATAGACCATTACAGGTGAGGGCTCTGCATACTCTGGGAGCCCCAGCTGAAATCAGTGTGGTACCTCCTTCTAGGGGTTATCTCCTCTACAAACCACTTTCGGGGCAATGCAGACCCAGTGTGGTTACTTCTCCAGAGGCTGAAGAAACAAGGAAGATATATTATCTCTGACTCCAAGGACACACAGTAGCCACTGAGGCACTGCATGTAGCCCAGTGGGGAAACTGGGGAGCCCAACCCTCAGCCGGTGCGGGCACAGGCTGCTCTGCTCAAGCCAGGACTCACTCACACCAGCAGAGACTGCACCTCTATCTCTGGGACCGTATTAATAGAGTCCCTGCTCCTCACTGCTTTGATAATATTTACCCACAGGCCGCCAAGTGCTTCTTGACAGAGCAAATATTTGTGCGTTACACCCTGACTGTCCCACTGACTGCCAACAGTGTCATCAGGAGACGGATCAATAGGTAGCTGCATGTCTGAGGCTGCTCCTCAACAGCCAGAACCCCAAAAAAGGCCAACAGGTCCTTTTCCACAGGGGTAACAATGTGGGACATGCCTGGGGACACTTCAGGGTACCCTCTTGGAGGGATTCTGGGGCTGCTCCTTGCTGCCACAGGGCTGGTCTTGAATGAAAGGATTCTGCTGGGATTTCCCCAAGTCCAGCTCTGAGTAGAGAGGATACAACTAATGTC